>JZKD02S2222525.1:193311-206162 GCA_000966675.3 Picea glauca | reverse complement strand
TATTAAAAGAAGAAAATTTATTTATTAAACTCCATACCTCGGACTGATAACATTTGAGATGTGGGGTAAGACAGTGTATAGAATTTCTCACCTGTCGGACCACTATCTCAGAGTCACCGAATACAACTAGATTTTGAATCTGCATGTCTAAGGCCTTTCTGAGACCTTGTAACAAAGCTTCATATTCTGCAATGTTGTTAGTACATTCAAATTCTAATCTACAAGCCAATAATGTTTTATTACCTGCCGGATCGATAATGATGCAGCTAGCACCAGCTCCTTATTTTGACTTGGAACCGTCACAATACAAAGACCAAATTTGATAGTTATCGGGCTCATCATGTTGTTGGATAGAAGCTGTTGGTTGCGTGTATGCTAAGATCTAGGACCGTTGTTCTGGATTGTTGATAGGTGAAATTTCAGCCGTGAAATTTCCGAAGTAGGTGTCCATTCCTTGGACTTTAGAGGAATCAGTCGGGGATGTATATGGTTCATTGGGGTCATTCAAGACTGTTACCGTGAACTTGAGATAATGCTCACGATTCACCCTGATTTTTTTGGGCTTGCCGTTTTCTGGAAGCCATAAATGAGACCAGTCTGTTGCGAAGTAACCATGCAGCTGCTTCGACCAGTCCCTGCTCAAAAACATACCATATACTTCTGGAATATCCACCACAATTATATCAATAACTTGATGAACCTTAGGATTAGACGATAATATAATCAATACATTTTTTAACTCGCCTATAAATTTAACATCTGTTCGATCAAGCTGCATGATTTTCAAGGAAGATGGTTCGACTTCGGCATTAATATTTTGACAGACTAACCAGGGCATGACATTTGACGATGCTCCTGAGTCAACCATACAATTATGCCCATTTCTGTTGAAGATTTCGAAAGTTAAAAGAAAAGGAGGAACATTCTTTCGAGTGCTTAGAGTTGTAGTTTGAGGTTTCTTACTCGCATTCTCTTCGACTACCTTATCTGAATTATTTACACTGTTTTCATTGTTATTTACATTATTTACATTTGGTACAGGAAGGCTTCCTTTATCTTGAGGATCAGGATTATTTTTTGTGGAAGTCTTTTGCGGAACTTTGCTTTGCACAACCTTATTACCGTTAGAATTACCATTCTTGCCATTATCTGAAATATTTTGCAACATCTTCTGTAACAAAAATGGAAACTTCAACAATTCATAAATAGAAATGTTAGCCCGTAATTTCTTAATATCTTCAACAACATCATAATCTATTTTAGGGCTATCATTACTCTATTTAGTTTCTACTGATTTAGAGGGTTTCAGAGGTAAAGTTTTAGTGTTCACAGCAGGAGGTTTATTTGTGGTCTTGCTCCTAGTATTGTAAGGGTGCACGGTCTCAAAATTTGCTTGAAAGATAATATCTGAGAGGTGACCAAAAATATTTGGAGAAGACTCTTCTTCTTGAATTGTTTCCTGCTCAACTTCCTCTTGAGGGATGTCAGGAGGGATCAAGTCATCTTGGGCTCCTAGAATTGTTTGTAGTGCACATTGCAAACTTTCTAAGTTCAAGCCTTCAGGGTTAGGTCAGTTTTGGGGAAAAGGCTTTCGGAAAGGAGGTTTGTAGGATCCTTTGCTCGAAGAGGCTTCCTCGGTCGACCTTTTTAAGTCTACAACTTGATTAGATAACTTTTGAACAACTTTGGTTAAATTTTCCAAATCAGAGTTTTCAGGTTGTGTCTTGTTTTGTTTAGGTCTGGGTAGAATTTCAATCTTTTTCTTGGAAGAAGGAACAATCTCAATTTCGTTGCTAGAAGGATCTTTAAGACTAAGAATGTCTTTTTCAATTTGAGTAGCTTCTTCGAAATCTTCTAACAACGTGGCCTTTTTGGATCTTTTCACCCAAATAGATATACTTTGATGTAGAGCTTTAGTGTAGTAAGCTATTACAAGACTCTTAGAAGGCATAGAGTCTGTAGGGATTCTATTCTTAAGTGTTAAAAATCTTTGATTAAAATCTTTAACTTTTTCTTTTACATTCATTTTTAGGTTTGAAAGATCCATGACTAAGACTTCCAAAGGTTTACCATCTCCAAATTTTTCCAAAAAACACGACTCAAATTTTTCCCAAGATACTATAGTGTGAGGCTGCTGTGCAAAGTACCAAGTGGATGCATTACCCTCAAAGGTGTAAGGGAACAACCTACAGACAACATCTTCATGTTCAACATTACGGAGTCTGATGGATAACATAAATTTTTTGATATGATCTTCAACTATCTGTTTTGAATCGGGATCAAACTTAGGAAGCCATTTCTCTGGAAGTTTGGGCAAAGGATGTTGGTCTCCAGGTATAGCTATGGAATCCTGGTCCAACCAAGGTCTAGCAGGGTTGTTTTGATTTTCCATTGGGGTAGTGGGTGTAGAAGGCTGAGAAGGTGATTTTCCTTCGTCAGAAGAGGAATCTCCTTCAGAAGAAGAAGGAGATGAGGGAGGAGATGAAGGAGGTATCCCAGATCCTCCTGTAGCAGGATTATTTTTAGGATCTATAGGATTCACAGTAGGATTTATATCACCTAGTTTCTCTCTGACTTCAGAGAAGTCTAGAGGTTGGCTCCACGGGTGATGTGGTTGCCTAAGACTAGCAAAGTATTTATGTGATTTAATAAGAGATTGTCTGAAAATTTCTTGTATATCACCGCCTGTAGGATTAGGGGTTGCTGGCTCAACTGTGATCTTCGGATCTTCGGTTGAAGTAGTTGTTGTTTGAGGGGGAATAATGTCGAATGAACGGCTTCTAGTCACTATAGGGGAGTGATTAGGGGGTGGAGGAGTTTTGTGACCACCTCGTGCCATTAATTTAGTTCAGGCCCTCCTTCTAGCGCCATTTGTTGATGGGAGAAATTGACCGTCCATCAACCGGGAGAGTGGAACCGGTCCGAGGTTGTCTAAATAACCCAATCCATTTGGAATGGACCACCCTGATGAGTTTAACGGATCCGTTGGCTGCCCTAAGGTCTCGTATGGAAACCAAAGAGAAGTGATTTGAGCTAAGAAATCTAAAGGAAAACTAGAAACTAATAAAACAAAGACAAAGAACTAAACTAATAAAAGAAACTAAACTAAAATAAAGGAAACTAGAAACTAATAAAGCAAACTTAAACTAACTACACTAATCTAACTATAAATTACTAACTACAAGATAATAACTATGATCATAATAACTCAAATCAACTACCTAATTATCAGCTATGATATCCCTTATTCACAAATATACAATATGGACAAACTACAGATTTAATTAAAACCTGCAAAACTCATGTGATCACTGCCCTGAGACAGCCAAGGGTCTCTTTTTTGATTTTTTGTATTTATGAAAAAGAAAGAAAGATAACTAAAATTAGACAATATATTACTGAAATAAAACAATGTAATCTAAATCTAACTAAACTATCATTTATATTATACTAATTAATCAAAGCAATAAACATCTAACTAATTGACCTGGAAATNATGTATATCCCTTTTCAATAATTTGTTTTTTCTTTCCATTCTACACTACCTTTTTTTACCATAACCATAGATTATATCACATCAATGGACATGGTCCATTTACAGTTACCATTAATAAGTTTTTTCTAAACACTTTTATACAAACATTTAGTTTTTCCCCCTCTTCCAGTGAGCCTCCACCATTCAAAGTCTACCTTGTAAGTCATAGCAGTGCCATTTAAATATTGATAAATAGTTCCTCTCTCCCTACCTAACAATATTTCAATATATAGATTTGATTATTATAATATATGCATTTATCCTTCAATGAAATCATCCCTTGGAGAGACTTCATATCTAACCCTGTTACTTAGAGGTCCAACATAGTGATGTTTAGTAATATCAATGTTTTTCTTAAAGTATATTCCCATGACATCAATTGTTGTTTGTGTATCAATAGACGTGTCTATGTCTTGCACCTTGGATAGCCAAAAATTATTTCCTTTTAGTACTCATTATTGAAAAAGGGATTTTCCAAAGCCTTTAAGGAATTCTCCCAATAGCTTGTCTTTGGAAGAAAAGAATATTCCCTTTCCTTTCTAATCCCCTTTCTACACATGGAAATACAATTGGATATTCTTTTGTTTATTTTTTCCATATATGAAGGTTTATTTACCTTTAAAGGTGATATATGATATTTCTTGCTAGGTAAGTTTTGATGGGCATCAAGAAATGGATGTCATGCATTTATAGGGGCGACCATTTTTCATCTTTAACTGAGGTTATATATTGGATGACTAGTTTTCCATCAACAAGTTGGAATTTTAAGTATTTGCATGTTTTTATACCCATTGACTTAAATTTCCCATACAATGGGTGTGGCTTGACAAATCTCTTGAAGTCAAATACCTCATAAATCAGATATGGAGGTAAGGAAATTTCGACCTCACATGTTCTATAAGTTTCCATGACTTATGGTAGTGAAAATATATCTTTTCATTTTAACATAACAATTAATCTCCCATGTGTTCCATCTATACCTTCATGTGTGAGATGCACTAGGAGAAATACAACTTGTGGAATTATAAAGGCCCTTCTTTATTGTTAAAAGGGATGTGAATGAAAGTAAGTCGTGATTTTTGTTCTCATGCCACATTTATCCATTTGCAACAACAAAATTGGTAGTAAGTTTCTAGATGAAATACATGTACTATTGATATTTAACAATATAGAATTCAAAGAATCTTCCTTATATACCAAACCTTTTTCATATGATTCACTTTATAATAATCCATCATGTAGTAAGTGGTTTTATGTTATCCACCATTATTTCTTTGAGATCCTTGAAGCATTTATATAATGAGTTCACAATGAAGTTCGAACTCTTTTCCACAAATAGAAGGCTATCATGACCCAAACCCCCAGTCATGTGTTTATGTGTACCCATACTAGTAAAAGACGCTAAGAGACTTGTGACACTATAAAAAAAAATTCCTTCTTCTCCATCCTTCTTTATAAGTTTTTTCTTTTTCCATATTGTCACAAAAAATGCTCAATTAAGCGTTAGGGTATTTATCTAAATTCAATATAATATTTCATACAGAGCATGTCTCTTAATTGAGAGGAAAATATCTCACTTCTTTTGTGTATTGCATCTATGTGTATGGTTCGGTTGTGAGAGAGTAACGGATAAAGATCAGAGGGTTGAGTGTTTGATCCACCATCAAAACTACTTAGTTATACCATTCTTATGTTATTTCATGTTCCGCTTAGGTTATTTGTTAAGTACCAAATATCTGCAAATATAATCACCACAAGAGATACCAAGAACAACATGAAAAATCTCCTTTATTATTACCAAAACCCTTATGGTAGGGAAACACCATACAATATATCCTATTATGGAAGGGATCATCTCATGTTCACTTGCCTCTTCAAGGTGGCAACCTCCTAATGAGCTAATGCTCCAAATACAATAATTCTCAACTTGTCTCATTACATTACTTGAGGCCCTTTATATAGTGCTACCAACCACTAATAACATTCTAGAGGAGGAACCTTATGATAAGTCCTCTTACATTTATTATGTTTATACTAATGTATCTAACTACCATATTGGGCCTTATTTAATAATATTGTCGACCTATTCCACCTTACATTGAATTTCCTCCACTATTATCATTATAGGCCCTCTGGGCCCCCCAATACCTCTGTAGCTACACTATATTCCATCCCCCTTATGAAAGTGTTGTCTTCAAAGAATGTTTTGACTCTTTTCGCATATTGTTTCTAGGGAAATAAAAGGGTGGCGCACTTCAGGTTCAAATCTAAAAACTATGAGAATAATTTGGAAAAAACAATTGGATATTTTAATTCCTCTCTAAAAATACCCAATTCCAAAAAAAATTCAGCCGAAACGGAGTCCGGGGAGTGAAGTTATCATCATTTTAAATTCAGCAATTTTTCAGGGTTTTTCCGAAAAACCTGCGTTATTTGCACAGTAAAGTTATTTTTAAGCTTTATTTTTTCGTTGAAGATTTATTCCAAGAAAGATATATTTTAATAGCAAGGATGATGGTCCTAGTATTGAAGAATATATCAAAACTATAAATTCATTACAAGGAAACTTATGGTGTGTTTGTGTATGGATAAATTTAATGGATGAAACTAGGGTATGGTGATATGGAATTAACTCTAAGGAGATTCATGCACTTTCAGATGAAGAATTTGAAAAGGCATTTTTATATAGGTGGTATCATGTTGGGAAAAGGGATACAAAGAGCACCAAGGGTTTATTTTCATGTGGAAACTCTATATTACAAGTTCATGGTTGTATTCATAAAGAAAATGTCATTGTTTCTGTTACCCCTAGTTTCCAGCAAAATTTATCAATGTTCAATTGGTTAATAGATTGCAAATTCCTGTAAATGAGATTCAAAACAAACAGGTTGCAGGTGAAAATGTTCAATTTTTTAAATATTTAAAGCTCAGTATGGATAAATATGTGTTGCATTTAGATTTTTATGCTATAGACATGGATTATCTATATATTGTCTTGGGCTATCCTTAGATAGAATTAGTGGGTACAATTAATATTAATGTGAAAAATAAGTTTTTGAAGTTATGGTACAAGAAAAAGAAAATCACATTGCAGGATGTGTCTCTTAGTAAGATAGAAGGGCCCACGGTTGCAAGCAAAGGCGTTATTGTAGAGTCCGAACTTGAATCAGAGACAAAGTCTACTTATGGAAATGAAGCAAATCCACAAGAAGGAAACAATAAAGAAGCCAAGGAGATAATTGATTCACAGGAACATCATGTGGCAAAATTGAAGAAAAAATGGCAGATTCCTACAGTTGTATTATATCTCCATCCACATCATATAGAGAAACAATTGTCATCAACACAAGGATGTGAGCATCAACACACTTATGAACCAGCATGGAACCAGAAAGGAAATCGATCAAGAGGTGCATGAAATACTACAAGAACTACAGGAAGAAATTATGCTCGAGAAACAATCCCATGGAAACATAGGCATGATGTGGATCAATATCAAAGTGGTCAGGTAGTATTTGGACATCATGTTTGTCTTCCATTAGGATGGATGGATGGTTGTACTTGGTACCAGTTGGATACATTTCTTATACGGTCATATTGTATGGTTTCTTCTCATATTTCAAGGACAAAACATGTGAAGGGGGGTGGAATATAGTATACCTAGGGAGGTAATATGGGGTACCTAGGGAGGTACCCAATGGGAATGTGGTTATGTATTATTAGTGGCAGCCATTCAATGTAAGGTGGACTAGGTCTATTATATTGGGAATGTGGTTATGTATTATTAGTGGAGGCCATTCAATGTAAGGTGGACTATGTCCACTATATTATAAGTCCCACTATGGTAGTTAGATATAATAAATGTGAGAAAGATTTCTAGAAAGTTCCTAAGATATAGAGAGCATTATATAAAGAAGTGTAACCAATGTGTTGAGGAATAGTGAAGTATATTGTTATTGTAACAAGCAAGGATTGCTTGAGGAGTGTTATCCTTCCTTAAGGATTAATATATAGTGTTACCCTACCTCAATGGTTTTGTTTACATTCTTGTGTTAAGTATTTTAGTGAATGCTTTGGTTTATTCTTGTTGAGATTAAGAGTTTATCTGAAGTTATATTTGCAGATCTAGTGAGGTACCTAAAATTATCTCCTTGCCTCTTTCATGAAACTAAAATAAAATTGAGTATTCCATTTTCATCATATTCGATTTAATAAAAAAAATCCCATTTAAAAAATAATAATAATAACACACATTGAAATGTTAGTTTTTTTGTGTTCTGCTAAACCATCCCACAACTAGGAAGTCATCTCATGGTCATTATTCGCGTTCTACAATCTCTTTTATATACATATAGTATGTCTCTCCTGCACATTTAGTGTATATTGAAACTCACACTTGATAAGGCAATGCGTTAGGTGGCACATTAGGTATGCGGTGCTAGTGAATTGTGCTCCAACTCTACACAATTGGCAGCGACTTGCTTCCCTTTGCAACTCCACTTGTTTCAACTATATTTGACTTATAAACGTGATTGGAAAACTTTTTTATAATATTATAATTTATAATGTAAATGTAAGGAAAACCAAATATGGAAAGATGATTTCCAAGATATTATAAAATAAAATTTTACCATGCAATTAAGTACAAGTATAGCATTGTGAAATTAATTATAATTATAATATTCTAGTTATATTTTGAATGAATTTTAAGTAATAGATACACTTACCATAAATGAAATATTTTTAGTTTTGAAATAATTGTATTTTAGTTCGAGATCTTGTAAAATATTAAGATTCCACATCCATTTATAACAAATTTATATGGTGCTTAAGATGCAAGGTTATCTTGCAGGTTATGTATATAGGTTTGAATGATTGAGATAGACTTGACTTTAACATGTTCTAAAATTCTAGAATATGATGGAAATGATTATCCCTCAAACATTGGATACTTTACCAAGTCACCTCTCAACTTTAAAAAAAAAACAAGAGAAAGAGATGCTTAAAATTTATTTGGCTTTGTCAATGGAGGTCAAAACCTTGTTGTCGACTAAATAGAATGTATTTTTCAAAAAAAAAAATAGAATTCATAAACACTACCTAGAAAAGGTGTTTTTGGAGATTTTTAGTGGAAAAATTGCTAAAAAAACATTTACTAAAACCTCCACTATTGGTAGCTGTTGACGGGCGAAATTGATCGTCCGTCAACTGGGAGAGTGGAACCGGTCTGGGGTTGTCTAATAACCCAAGTTGTTTGGAATGGACCACCCTGATGAGTTTAACGGCTCCGTTGGCTGCCCTAAGGTCTCGTATGGAAACCAAAGAGAAATTATTTGAGCTAAGAAATCTAAAAGAAAACAAGAAACTAATAAAGCAAACTTAAACTAACTACACTAATCTAACTATAAATTACTAACTACAAGATAATAACTATGATTGTAATAACTCAAATCAAATACCTAAATATCAGCTATGATATTCCTTATTCACAAATATACAATATGGACAAACTATAGATTTAATTAAAACCTGCAAAACTCATGTGATCGCTGCCATGAGACAGCCAAGGGTCTCTTTTTTTATTTTTTGTATTTATGAAAAAGAAAGAAAGATAACTGAAATTAGACAATATATTACTGAAATAAAACAATGTAATCTAAATCTAACTAAACTATCATTTATATTATACTAATTAATCAAAGCAATAAACATCTAACTAATTGACCTGGAAACGCTCCAAGTATGTCCTGTGCAAGATGACTTCTTAAGCTGGTTGGAGGAAGAAATTCACACCATTTAGTCCTTAAGGCTCTCGAAAACGATCAGCTATGCTGCTTCTTGAAGTATGTTACAGGACAAACAAGACATAAAAGAAATCATAACAGTTCTATGATGATAAATCTCCTGCAAAAGGGAAACCTCTTATGCAGAAAACTTATATAACAATTCAGCCTACGAAGAAGACAAAGCTATCATTCATAAAATGAATCTACAACTGTTATGTTCTTTATCTCTTAGGAAGGAACAAGATATGTATAACAGTAAGAAATTATATCATATGCATGTGATTTAGATAACAAAGTAATACTAAACCATAAACAAAATGATATACAAAACTTGGGACAAAGTGTCGATATATTGAGAAGCAAAAGCTATAACAACACATCAATTCTGCTCCAGTTTGAATCATAATTACATATCCTTGTTCTTCCACAACTGATGATGATATTATTACAAAAATGAGCAGCATTTATAAGTTTTTCCACAAGGTAAAACCTCCTTGTGGAAGTTAAGACTGTTTTACAAAAATCTGGGAAGATATCTCCCAAAATCAGATTCAAACTTAACAACCTAAGCCAAAACCAAATATAAAATATCTCATAAACTGTTACAGCATGCCCATTTGATCACTCAAATTCGTATGTACCTGAAAAGAGGCAAAAATAAACAAGTTTAAAAGATATTTTGTTAATAAAAATGGTAAAAATTTGATCCTGTAGACTAGCTACAGAATCAGCTTGTCTAATTTAAGAACAGACCTGTTTTAAATCAATTAAAACTAACAAAAATATATTAAAATAAATATTTGATTACTAATTAAAATCAAAGTAAAATATTTAAATCACAACAAACTAAAACCACTATGCTAATTTAGAACAAACAGAATCCTAATTTAATCTAATTCAATCAAAACAAATATCAAATAAATCTTTGCAACTCATATACAAAATCTATCTAGAACTGAGTGTAGGGAATTAAAGCGGCTTCAGCATTGGCAAAAAAAATGGTTATCAGAAAATGTTCCTTGATATTGAATGGCCCTTGAGATAGGCTTCTTGAGGTTTTCCAAATTCCATGGTTTTTCAGTGCTTTCTCTAATTCCTCCTTTGTAATGTACTCGCTGCTGTCTTTGTTTCCTCCTGTTGATATTCTTGAAAAAGCCCTTGATCTATAACTAATCATGTTGCAATGGAAATTCATTAGTCTTGTCTGCTGTCATAGGTGCAACAGTTGGTTGTCCAATAAGTTGCTTCACATCAAAGATTGTTACTTTGTCACCTTCTCCTGCTGCAAGCCTACCTCTGCTATTTATAGTAAGCAGAGATTTGATAATAGAGCCACTAGAAAGATGGGATTTAAGTTCTCTTGCGTTTGGGTATTCTATTTTAATCTTCATGTCCAGAGATCCATTTTTATATGCCTTCCTTAATTTCAAAAGATCCGAATTGTAAGATAAAACCTTGTCATCACCCAAAACTATCCTCTCATTGTTTGATAATACTGAATGACTAGCCACATTAATACTAGGAAGAAGTTTTCTGCATAACATCAAAACTTGGCCTTCGATATCCATTTCCATAAAAAGTGATAGCAACCCATCCTCTTCCTCTTTAGGGATAGAAAACTTGAATGGTTTCTCATTCTCCATGCTACCATCATCCTCAAGATCAGAGTCACTGTCAGATGGCTGGAGATGATCCCTCTCATCTGGAAGAGGCAAGAATGGTTCAACATTGCTGCCCCCCCTCAATGATGTAGTGCTGGAAGAAACATACTTCTGAGGCTTTAAGCAGAGGCAGCTTGTCCCTCTTAACCCTCCTACTCCACAATCATAGAAGAAATGGCTTAAATGAGAGTAAACAACTCTGTGACCCCTGTGGCACACCCTTGAACAAATAGAACAGCACCCTTTAGAAACAATTAGATCACAGGTGTAGCAGAAGTACCAATGTTGTTCAATAAAGTTGCTTCCACTAGATGTGAATGTACAAACTTTTGATGCAAGTGATCGTTCACTGTTACTTTCATCATCATCTTCTTTGTCCATACTAGCCAGTTCTCCATCAGATGTGCCATCATTCGCATTGTCCTCTGCTGATGTGGCATCACACTCGATCGCAGTAGAATTAACTCCCTAATTGACTGGATTGACCAAAGCCTCTGAGTTATTTCTAGGAACACAAGACTTCAACTCACAGCTAGTAGAATCATTGCTAGAACTAGTGATTGACCAAAGCTTCTCTGTTGATTTTTCAGAAACATGCTTGTTAGAAACTGGGATCTTTCTCTGTAAGTTCATTCCTTTGGATTATCATCTAAAAGCATAGAAATTATGCATTTCCAATCTTTCATTGCCTTCATATCTTTCCAGATAGCATCAATCACATAGTCACTTAGAATTGGATCTGTAGAAAATTCCTTTAATATTTGTAGCAACCTGCCTAAAGGAAGTTCAGACTCATTTTCCATTCCTTTCGGTATAGGCTGTAAGCTGCTAAATTTCTGAGCTATTAAGTGATCCAATACTAATTCTCCAATAGCACGACGAATGAATGGTGATTCATCAATCAATAGGTCATACAGTAGGCCAAGATCCTCATCTGCAAGAAGTTGATGCCTTAATAATTGTTTCAAGAGTCCTATGGAACTAACTGCCACAGATATATCAATATTATCTGCTAGCTCAATCATACGGTTGCAAAATCGTTCTGTGAAGAGGCTAAGTGATGGCACATTATCATCCACCTTATACAGATTTTGCAGTGCCATTATAGAGATTTTGCGGACAGCAGCATTCTTCTCATTCAAAGTCCAACCAAGGTATTAAGTATAGATCTTGTAGGAATAGGGATGGATAAGACAGAATCCATGAACCGATAGCTCTGATACATGCAATCCGAATATCTGGATCTACGTCTCGATAACGATGCATAAAAATGTTGGCAATTTCAGTTATCAGAAAGCAAATCAGCATATTCTTGTCATTGATGGCAAGAACGTGTGGCCACAGTGATGACAACAGCATTGAATAACAGCGCAGTAATAATCGAGAGGAGAAGAGACAGTGATCGTTGGATCCCATCCAAATTTTCCGAAAGAACAATAGTCGTCAGATCTGCACAAGTTGCAAGGGAGATAAGCCATCAGAGATTCGGGGATCAGGATTTCATAATGAAAAAATCACTTGACATTGAAAACCCTGAAATCGCGATATGCGATTTCGCAATTTAATCGTAGTCGTTAAAACCAAGCAGGGATCTGGACCGTTTATTCGTGTGGACACGTGGCAGCCTGGAGGCTCCATCGGAGAATCGACGATAGAGAGTTTGAAAAATCCAAATCACTTAACATTGAAAACCCCAAAATCGCGATATGCGATTTCGCGATTTGATCGCAACCGTTAATCAAGCAGGGATCTGGACAGTTTACTTGTATGGACACGTGGTAGCCAGGAGGCCTCATTAGAAATTCGGGGATCGGGATTTCATAAGGCAAAGTTCACTCTACAACGAAATCCCCGATTTCGCGATATGCG
>JZKD02S2222525.1:139914-154838 GCA_000966675.3 Picea glauca | reverse complement strand
AACCATCATGTCAGATCATGTCAACAACATATCATAAAATCAATAGCATATCATCAAAACAAAACAATATCTCCGTAAATGAAACAACTCAAATAGCCCACTCCCTGACTCAATCCGGAGTCCAAGGGAGTTCCACTGATGCCTCAGCATCCTCAAGGTCCAAAACCTTGCACACTCAATGAAACTGAGTCAGCAGCACCTGTCTACATCAAAGTAGTAAAAACATCCTTTCATATAAATTAACGCATCATAATGAAGGAAAAAGTTTTATCATCATAAAAATCCAGATCACTTGCGAGCAAGTGTCCTCAAGAATAAGTTTGGTAAGTGCGCCAGAGCGGGATGTTACAGACTGTAGTTGTTGTTTATGCTCATCTGTGCATGTTGTGATATAGATGAAATGGCAGTTCGCACTAAATTTCATCAAGGGACTGAACCTATGGAGAGATTTTGGGGTTATATGAGGCGCAAACTGGATGGCTATCTTCAACTGGTTGTAATAAGTGTGGAAGACGGAATTTGATTTCCACTGCTTGTTCATGTCAGTAGAGTACCATAGTGTACTGAAATTTGAGGCAAGAGGTTCAAACGGCTCGATGTTCGGGAAGGTCGCACCTTTCAGCATCTCCCATGTGATGAAATCAATTAGGATGAGAAGTCAGCTGAAGTGGATCTCATATCCTTTATCTTGCGCTTCCCTGCAGTCCAATTCCAATTCATTTACAAGGTACTTCGCCCAATTCATTTGTAGGCCCTTCGCGCACTTTCCTCCGAGGTTGACTACAAATTCAGTCACTTGGGTGGGTCAGTTCTTGTGAAACAACTTTCCTTTGATCAATTGACATGATAGGTGCATTGCACCGCTCTAGATAGAGGCTACCTTGTATCCTTGTGTTCCCTTCTCGACATCCTCGTAGGTGTCTTTTATCTTCTGCACAAGAGTGAGATCCATGGTTTTCCCAGGATAGAAATCTTGTGGGTTAGGGCCTTGCATGATCAGCCATGTGATCCGATTAATCAACGTTGAATCCAATTTGATATGGTGATTCAACCATAAATATCCTCGATTGTAGTAGGACAACAGTAGCTTGACGCATGCGTTCACTTCTTGGTGCCTTATGAAGTGCAGGAACTTCACAACATTGAGGAGGGTGGACTACGTGAGGTTCATGGTCCATGACTAGGGTACGATATTCGAGTTATTTCCCTTGGTTCTTGTCAGATACTTGTGCGGGGAGATCATGTTGTACACCTTCCTATCGCCGAGGTTGAAGTCACTAAACTTCAATGTTGTGATCTTATCTTGGTCTACGTTCACTGTACGTATCCCCTTTGGGTGGTACACAGTGACCAATTCATATTCAAAGTCTTTGTGCACATTGTCTCAGTTTATTGCGCCACTCAGAGGTGGTAGATAGGCAGGTATAATGCTCGAAATCAGCTTAGCATTCGCTAAGTCATCCTTGTTCTTAGTGCTCCTTTCATAGGATGGTCCAGTTGCATGAGTAGTGGATGGGGATGCTTGCACTATTTTTGTGGATGAAGCCTGGATACCTTCATACATCGACATGGCTTTCTCAGACATCAAGTCGATCAAAATTTCCTCAGCATCTTTCTTTGCAGCGCTCAATGCTTCTAACATACGCACTCAAGGTGAACAATTCACAGGTTCGGGGAACAACTTAGACACGGTAATGAGATAGAGAGGGAGAGCACAATGATCATTGTATAAACTCAGCTTAGTCTATGGACTTGAATTATCAATTAGAAAAAAGTGTTCTCGATGCATGGTGTGATGTGATAAATAGGTAACTCGACAACAGTGTGCTTACAACGAGTATGAGCCTCCATTAACTCTTGTTTGATCCGTTATGGCATGGCCCAACGGTCTGATGATGAACCTTTATTTATTTTATGCATGTTCAAAGTGGGATTCGAATGGATACATTGGCCCAAACGTCTATATTTCTTTGTCATGGAAAAGTGCCACGTGTCATTGTTCTGATATCCTAACAAAGCTCCAATTCTATAATTTTTATTTCTGCGAGGTCTCCTCCAGAACCTCCTGTAACTTTGTAGTCTTATCCCTCTTCTTTCTTAACTGTTGAGCCTTTTTCCAGTGAGCTTTGTCTCGGCAGTTATTTTTCTATTATGATTCTTGGCTTTTGTGGTCTTAGTCACTTCGTGTTGTTGAGCTTCTTCCCTAGGGTTCCTAGATAAAACTTCTTCTTTGTCTGGGATAGGTAATTCAATATTCTGTGGATTCTCTAGAGTTCTCTTAACTTCGACATCTGGGTTACTATCATTAAACATCTTCGATCTGCTCTCTTATTCTTCAATCAATTGTGTGATCTTTTTGGTCATGAAAATTTTTTACTCTTTCTTCTTTTGTTACAAAACTTATTCTTCTTCTTTTTGTCTGGCTTGATCTCTATCAATCCAAGGTTTTACTATTAACATGGTAAACGGGGTGTGGTTCTCAATAAATTGAATAATCTCAAAATCTTCTTCCGTCGAATTTCCATTGACAGTCATAGGTATCTGAGCGAGCCTCCCACATAGGTTTACCCGTTTTGCTCTGAGTAACCCTATTCCTCCTATTGAAGGGATCATAGCATGCCTTCCTATAACTTCCCAAGTTATTTTTGTCACGATATTCACTTGTCTTTCCTCATCTAGAACACAGTCAATGTCGAAGTCCCCTATTCTTGCTTCAAGGCACTCCTTGTCTTTAAATATCTCTGATAGTCTAACATGTCGATGGTCATCCAAGGTTTCTTTCATTTGTAGTAATACCTTCTCTGATTCTTTCTGGGGTTCTATTGTAGCCTTATTTTTTGGATCTGTCTTAGGTTTTTCTTGTCTTATGTTCATGTTTTCAAGCTTAGAAATCATTCTAGGGAAATCCAACACTTCATGGTCTAGAGCTTTGCAACAAAGACAACTAGGTCTTCCACCAGGGCATTCCTTATCAAGATGTCCTGGTCTTCTGCAACTGTAACAGAGGGTTAATCCTCTCTTTCTTTTAAATGATCCTCGATTCCCTTTGTACTATGCACTAGGATCGTAGGAGCTAACCTGCAATAAATTATTTTTAGGATCCTGCATCTATTTGTTAGTCCAAACATTCTTTCTATGCATTGGTATAACATATCTTTCGTTGGTCCTATCAGATCTATTCATATCAAACCTTATTTCATCTATTAATTCCCTATTTTTCAGGCTAGGATAGATCCTATCAATCATACCTAGATCCATACTCTAGAAACAAACATTTCTACTTATCTTACTTCTACAAAACACAAATCTTCCAAATCTAAAATTTTTAACTATTCTTACCTTTATCAGAGCACAGGGTTTTCAAATCTTACCTCTTTAATCAGAAATTCTTAATTTTACCTTTTTTAGAGTGCCAAGCATTTAGATCTTGTCTCTTTCCTTTAGATATGATCTTCTTTTCTTCAGATCGAGCTTCTTTCTTTTATATCTAACCTTCTTTCTTTAGCACATAGATTTATAAATCAAGTAGAATATTGTGCACCAGGGCACAGCTCTTTGCACAAAGATTCTTCTTCTTCAGTTCCCAACAATCACAGTTTCAGTCTTGGCAATAGAACCATTTGTTGGCACAGGGGAAGACCCAGGGTTCAATGCTACAACAGCGCACCAACAAAGCCCTAACTATCGGCCCTTTTGAAAACACCTAGGAATCATATGAAGCCTCACCCAAGGTAGAGGCAGGGGTGGTTGCAAGACTCAGGTGTATGCAACCTTAGCTGGGACATAGATATGTGATTATAATACTTAATACATCTCTTAGCATCGTCAGTTCCTTAATATGTAATCACTATTCACTTCGTTGATACAACAGAGCTTCACAGTATTCACACTAAACTACAGTATTCAAGCACTTAGCATATACAAATGGATCAGAATGAGCATATCAAGCACTAAGAATGACTATCTAGATCAGATCTAACATTCTCACATATAATAAGCACAAAGCATAAATAGATCTATCTAAACATATCATATCACTTAGCATATAACATATGAACACATCAAGACAAAGAAAAAAGCACATAACATAGTGTTTACGTATATGTACTATTCTTTCCTTTCTTACATTGCTTATCCTTCTATTTATACATACAAAATAGGCCTAAACATGGGTAAACCCATGGGCCGACATCCCATTCCTGTTACGTATTCCCAAAAACCCTAAAAGGGGCCCAAAAGGGGGACGAGATCCCATGATATCCACTTCATCTTGCGCTCCTCCTTCAACAGGTTGTCGAAGTCCCAAAATAGGTCAACATGACCAAGAAACTCCCAAAACTTGGTCAAGGGCCAACAATAAGGTTTTTCAAAATGTAAATTCTTGAAGGTGAACCCTTGGTGTGTCACATTGTCCCATTATAATAATGACCGACTACTAGAATTTGACACTATGATGTGTCCCATTTCAATCAAGAATCCAATATAATGGATATACAAAATACATGTCGGAACACTTCAATATAGTCATTTTTTAAAATTTGGAAGACAAATCAACTATGTTTTGTCTGAAGTTGACCTACATGTATCATTTTATTGAGTCAACCAAGAGTTCTAATGAGCCAATGTATGATACTGATGCAAGAGGATCAGTCAAATTCAACTTTAGATGACTTCTAGAAATTCATTTCAGTTTTCCAAAGGGAGTTGGTTCCATGAAATTAGGAAGTTGGGTTTGAATTCAATAAATTATATTGACTATCAAAATATTGTGATGACATTCGAATAACAGAAAGACAGTTTCTCCTTACTTGTATTAGTCAGTTAGATAAATACAATAGATAGGATATCTACTATTTTTGGTTAAAGATCATATTCCTATAGATCTCATTAGGATTAGAATGTATTATGAATCTGTGTGATTTAGAATGTAAAGGTGTGATTGGAATCAAGAGAATCCTAAGAAGATATGAATGATACTTTGTATGTTCAAAGAAATAAAGACATAAATACTCCAATCTAATGATGAATGATTTGTAGTATTTCTATGTATTATATAATCCTCTGAAAGATCTTTGTGGAGTTAAGATATTTTAATCTCTGTATAAATCGTAAAAGGCAATATGGTTAGATGAGAGTGAACTTTTACTTACTAAAATCGTGTTATTGTGGATGTACATCTGGGTGGCAATTCTTCTTGGTTGAATAGAAAACCTCAGCTATAAATCCTTGCAACTATAATGGTGTTAAGTTTCATTGCCCGGATTTGAAGTTGATAGGAGTAAATCCTTTAAAAATCGTTTCAAGATTCATTGGTCAACGTATAATTTCAACTATTGGACTAAAATCGTTGCTTGGAGAAGGGTGGTCTCTATTGATTTGAAGAGATAGCAATGATATCTGGTTTTTTTACAATGAGTTGTTATTGTGTTCAATTCCTATTTGCAAACCCCTAAAATAGCAGTTGAAACCTAACTAATAGCTCTATATACAATGTGCATCGTTGGATTCTTCTTGATATAGGGTTCAGATCTGTTTGATATGGTTGAATCGTAGTCTATTTAGAATCCCTCATGTTGATTTGATATAATTGACGGTTTTTATTTTGTTTGGGTGACCAATTTTAATTCATAGTGAATGCCTTCAAAACCATATGAAGTGCAAGGTCTTGAAGTGATGGTTTTATGGAAGTCAAATTTTGATAACAGCACTTAATAGTAAATGTTTAGTATTTTAATAAGTGAGTGCTTTAGTTGTAGTTTGATCAAATGCTTGAGATTTTATGACTTGGATTTAGTTCTTACATGAGCACTAGTGAATGGAGTACCAGCCTAATGGTACTTATGCCAAATTTAGTGAATATCCACATATAGTTAAATGAAGATAAATCTCACACTTATATGAGATGAAGAATTTTCTTATCACCTGCACCATTAGCGGTATTAGAGTAGGAACAAAACCGAGTGTTCAGATATATAAGTGATTACTTGTGTCAAGTTATGGCTCATAGAATCGACAGAGGTCAAGGTGGTCAAAGAGGAATACTAGCAGCAAATGTAGCATTAGAAGAGGAAATAAGCAGATTGCAAGCTAGGTTGGAGGTCATTGAAAATGATAGACAGAGGAATATTGATGTTGGAGATGTTAGTGAATCAAAGAGTGAACCTCCATATGAAGAGAGGGAAGTTGTTGAGGAAATATCAGAGATCGGGACACTGAGATCAGTGCTTGGAGATAATAAAATACTAAATTCGGAGGTATATACTTACCATGGTAGTCTGAATGTCGAGGATTTGATTGATTGGATCAATGGCATGGAAACATTCTTCGAATATGAAGAGATAGATGATGAGAAGAAATTAAAGTTTTATTTTACCAGATTGAAGGGACATGCAGCTTTATGGTGGGACATTGTGTGGATGAAAGGAAAAGGCAAGGTAAGAATAAGATCAATAGCTGGGACAGAATGGTTGCTAATGTTATAGGTAAGTTTCTACCTAAGGATTATCAAATTTATTTGTTTAGACAAATGAAAAATCTTAAGCATAGATTAATGATTGTTAGATAATACACAAAGGAATTCTATAGGATACAAATGAGAGCATGGTATGTAGAATATACTATAGAAAGGACAACCAAATATGTAAATGGTCTTAGAATGAACATTCAGGATGAAATGAGCATGTTATCCCCTAAGAATGTTGATGAAGCTTATCAATTTCCCTTGAAGGTAGAGGAGAAATTAATGAGAAAGAAGAGTGAAAGAGGAAAGAATGCTACTAGAGGGAAAGGACAACAAGCTGGTAGAGGAAATTTCACAACACAAAAGATGGACCTAGTATCTCAAGTCACCAAGGACAATGAGAAGGTTACTCTAGAGGAAGAATACCTTCTTCTAGAGGAAGAGGTAGAGGAAGAGGCATGGAGGATGTCTATAAATGTTACAAATATGGAAAATTGGGTCATGGGTCATTTGAATGTTTGGAGAATGAAGGTTCATGCCAGAGAGGTGCTCATATTTCTCAAGTAGAATAAGGGGAATAAAATGCACCAGCAGTTGAAAATGTTCCTGAGATAGAGGAGTCCTTATTGTTGAAGAAGGTGTTGCTAAAACCAATGAAGGAGATCAATGAACCAGCACAAAGGAAGGATTTGTTCAGAACTGTCTGCAAAGTAAAAGGTAAGTGTTGTAAGGTAGTCATTGATAGTGGAAGCACTGACAATTTAGTGTCCACAAAAGTAGTGGATAAATTAGATTTGAAGAAGACCAAACATCATGTGCCATATAAGGTGTCTTGGTTATAAAAGGGTCATCAATTGTTAGTAAATGAACAGTGTGAGGTAGAGTTCCAAATTGGTAGCTATAAAGACAAAGTTGTGTGTAGCGTGATGCTTGTAGATGTATGTCACATACTGCTGGGAAGACCATGGAAGTTTGACATAAATTCCATGCATGATACTAGATAAAGAACTTGTATAGGTTTGAGAAGGATGGTATAAAGCATACACTTGTACCATTACAATATGAGGGCACATTAGAGGATAACAATTCAAAGGAACTATTGATGAGTGGAAAAGAATTTATGCAGAAAATGGAGGAAGATGAGGTGAGTTTTGTAGCAATTTGCAAACCTAAAGTAATTCTTACTAAAACTATTGTTTCATATTTGCCACTGGAAATTCAATATTTTTTGAATGAATACAATGATATCATAGTTGATAATTTACCTAATGAATTTCCACCTATGAGGAGCATAAGTCATCATATTAACTTGATCCCTGGAGAAAATCTTCCAAACAAATTTTTCTATAGAATGACTCCACGAGAGAATTAGGATATCAGAAAGGAATTTCAAGAATTGTTGAACAAGGGACTAATTAAGGAAAGTCTAATTCCATGTACAGTACCCATTATATTGAGTCCAAAGAAAGATGGGGGATGGAGGATGTGTAGGACTCTAGAGCTATCAATAAGATCACAATCAGGTATAGGTTTCCTTTACCGCATATGGATGATTTGTTATATTTTTTGAGTGGAGCTCAGTATTTCTCCAAAATAAATCTAAAAAGTGGATACCATCATAATAGAATTCGAGAAGGAGATGAGTGGAAGACAGCTTTTAAAACAAATGAAGGGTTGTTTGAGTGGTTAGTTATGTCATTCGGTATGTTTAATGCACCTAGCACTTTTATGAGGCTAATGAATGACGTTTTGAAATATTTTATAGGGAAATTTGTGATTATGTATCTAGATGACATTCTAGTGTACAATCAATCTAGAGATGAACACTTAAGGCACCTGAATTATGTATTGAAGATATTGTAACAAGAGAAGTTGATTATCAACTTGAAGAAGTGTTCATTCATGAAATAATAGATTGTGTACCTAGGTTTTGTCATATCCAAAGATGGTTTGAAGATGGATCTAGAAAAGGTGAAAGAAATCACATATTGGCCTTCTCCCAAGAATGTTTTTGAGGTAAGAAGTTTTCATGGATTGGCTAGTTTTTATAGGAAATTTATTAAAAAATTTAGTGGGATAGAGATTGTCAAGAAGGACAAGCAATTATTCTTATGGACTATGCAAGATGAAAGAGGTTTTCAGTTGTTGAAGAAAAAGATCATAGAAAATCATGTATTAGTGTTACAAAATTTTAGTAGGTCATTCCAAGTGGAGTGTGATGTCAGTGGTGTAGCCATTGGAGTTGTATTAAGTCGGGAAGAGAAGCCTATTTCTTATTTTAGTGAGAAATTGAATGAGGCCAATCAAAGGCATTCATCATATGAGAAGGATTTTTATGTTGTAGTACAAGCACGTAAGAAATGGAGACATTATTTAATTTCTAGAGAATTTGTGTTATATTCTGATAACCATGCCTTATAGTATATTATGTAGTAGCCAAAGCTAAACCAGAAGCATGCCAAATGGGTGGAGTATTTACAAAGTTTCACTTTTGTGCTGAAACATATCAGTGGCCAAGAAAATAGAATTGTTTATGCACTCAGCAGAAGGAATCTGATTATTCAGGAAGGTAAAATTTAGGTCATGGGATTTGAATTTTTTTAAAACATATATGGAGAAGATATATATTTTAAGGAGGCGTGTGAAGTTTTCACAAATCCAACAGTTAGGGACAAAAGTAAGTGGACATAATTCATGTTATAGGAAGTATTGATGTCCAAAAATAGTCAATTGTGTATTCCCAAATGTTCTATGAGGGAAAATCCAATTAAAGAAAAGCATAGTGGAGGATTAGCTGGTCATTTATGGCATGCTAAAACTTATGAACAATTGAAACATTTTTGTTTTTGTCCAAATATGAGAATTGAGGTTCATAAATTTGTAAGCAAGTGTAGAATTTGTCAATAAGCAAAAGGAACACTAGTAGAATTTGGAAAATAAATGACTACGTAACTAAAACTTTCAGTCACGACATGAAAAAATGACTAAATTGTACTATTTTTTTGCAACACAGTTACAAATGACTAAATAGATGACTAATTTGATTATCTGGAAAAAATCACATCTAAATAATTTGTCACACAAATAACAATGACTAAATAAATGACTAATTTGATTGTCAGGTAAACACAACTAAACAAATATTAGTCACACAATATAATTTGCAAACTTTATATACACTATAGCTATGTGGATGATTTAAAATATATTAATCAATGGTTATGAAAAATATATCATATTTCGTAATATCATAATATTATAATATTGTAATATTTTTTTTATAATAATTCCTTGTTATCATTTCACGGTATACTTTCACGACATATGATAAATGTTGACAATTAGTGTATTCAGGCTACTCTTTGAAGTGGTGGGAGAATAGGGTATTGATCGCATTCATAATTTGATGAGGGTGCAGAGAATTGAGAAGGGTGCAGAAGGTGGGAGAATATGGTGTTCTTCATCATTTGACGAGGGCACAAAGAAGGTGGGAGAATATGGTGCACTTCAAGTAATTATACAACTAGTCCATGGGCACAGAGGGCATGGGTGCAGTGCTAAATATTCGACGGGGCAGAGGGAGGTGTGGTTGGGGTTTCATGTAATTATATAGCTATTCCATGGGCACAAAAGGAGTGGATGCATTGGTAAGTATTTGATGGGGCAGAGGGAGGTGTATTTGGGGTTTCTGTCCTGACAAATATTGCGCAGAGGGAGTGGGTGTTAAATATTTGACAGGGAAGAGGGAGGTATATTTTGGATTTCTTTCCTGGCCAATATTGGATCTCATGGGAAGTATTGGATCTGGTGAGCTCTAAATTGGATCTGGAGCCGACCAAAGGAGAGGGGTTTTAGTTAATTGGACCATTGGAGATTGGAGTCAACTAGAGGAGAGGGGTTTTAGTTAATTCAAGCATTGGAGGTTGTATATGTATATAAGGAGTTTCTATTGTGGATAAAAATGTTGTGGAGAGGACGTGGAGACTTCTCAAAATCTGAAGTAAGAATTTGAATTTGCAAGGGCCTTCTATAGCAAAGTCACGGGTAAATAGATTTATGTTTTCAAACCCTAGATGTTTGTTTGTATTTTCTATTTTTGTATTGGGATCTATTCCTTTCTGGATATTTACATTTGCAAGCCCTAGATACTTATTTGGATGATGAATTTGGTTTGACACATACGGTGTTACTATATATTCCACATCTGTCAATTGAAAACTACCATCACTCTACACCTCGTTAGAAATTGACCAACTTTTTTCTTGGGGTGGGTGATTCAATGCTTGTGAGGGTAAGTCTGGTAGTTTTGATTTCCATTTCTTAGGTGAGGTGGTGTGTTGTTTTGTGAGAGGTGAGGGGATAAAGGCTAAAGGTGAATGGATTAAGTTGAAAGTATAAAGGTGAAATGTTTATTTTGAAAGGTGAATGGAAGGCTTATGGTTAATGGTGAAATGCTCTCTAAAGCCTCTACCCTTGAGAGAGCCTTTCACCATTACATATGCATTTGAAGGCCTTGCCCTTAGTAGCCAACGTGAGCACTAGAAAGACTTGACATCTTGTCTTTTGTTCAATGTTGAGACTCTTAAATTTTTAGCATATTTCTTGTACTTGCACCTTATTTATATCGTATCTTATTTAAACATTCATTTTTTTGATAGGCACTTAGTTCTTTCTCTCTCTTCTTTCAATATCGATTGGGTTGTTGCTTTTTCACTCCCACTTTTTGTGCCTACATTGCATGTATTTTTATATGGAGAGTAAGGAATAAGTTAATATTTGAGGGAGGGATGATCATTCCACTCCATGTCTTCCATAGGATTATGTATGCCTTTGAAGGCCTCACCCTTAGTAGCCAACATGAGCACTAGAAAGCCTTGACATCATCTCTTTTGTTCAGTGTTGAGACTCTTAAATTTCTATCATGTTTCTTATACTTTTGCATTATTTATATCTTCTCTTAGTTAAACATTTAATTTTTTTATAGACACTTTGTTATTTCTCTCTCTTGTTTCAATATCAATTGGGGAGTTGCTTTTTCACTCCCACTTTTTGTGCCTACATTGAATGTGTTGTTTTAGTCTCATTGACCTACTTTTATGGTCATTCATTGGAAATTACTAAAATTATCTTACCTTACCTTATCTTATAAAGACTCAAATTGACATCAATGATTCCAAAGAACTATTGCAACACATTTGAGTTTAATGTTTCTAAATGACTATTGCAACACTTGTAAGGAGAAGACATGTCACGAGCTATTTTCATATGGTATTGTATGAATGTATCATTATATGATGTGTGGATGGACCTATTTAAATTTCAAATTGTATGATTGGATGATGCATTGTATTCATTTGTTATTAGTCATAATTCATTCTTAATAAAATTACAATTATTTTTATGCTTTCTATATATCTTATTTATACGCAATATAAAATAAATTCCCTATGTCCTCTACCCCAATGTACTTTGAAATTTGATGAATCACTCTAGTGATTCTCAAAAATTGTGTCCTCATATTCCTTTCCTTGAATATTTATGAGTATGATACACACACACAAATAGGTTTGCAATGCATCACTGGAAATATGCAAATAGTTGTAACCCTCAAGAGAAATGAAATAAAGGCCTTAATGGGTATGTATTGTCATTTCAAAAAAAAAAGTAATTAAATGAGACAAAAAATTACATGAAAGGAGAAAATATGCACTTGGGTCTTAAATCTCACTAAAAAAGTGTCCCCCATAAGGATCCCAATACTCAAGCAAGTTCTTATAAGCAGTTTAGTAAGTCCAAATTGCTTGATCTTTTTGCCTCTGTAATGAACCTTGAATTTATGGCCTCAAAAACTTCTTGTTGAATATTGTTGTTCCCATTTCGATCGACATGACATATAATATGGTTTCAAATTCCAATATTCCATGCCACATACAACAAATATTTCCTATTCTATATAAAATAGTTGGCAAGCCCAATTCAATGCTAAGGTTTTAGTTTATAATAGATTTCTAAATATAATTTATTCTAAGATGAATTTCTAAGTTAATTTAAGTACTAATATAGCTTATTGATTAATATAACTTACAATACATAGATTCCATAGCTACCTAGAAGTCTTATGAATGAAAAAATTTAAAACAGGCTTGCATATCACAACAACCCTTTTGTGTGTGCAAGGATGGTAAAAAATTTCATTTTCTTTACTAATTTGATATAAATTTTAAACAATTTACATCGTAGTATTTTATTTTGATGAAGATTAGTTCAAAGGGGATTGTTGCATATTTTTGTTCATGTTCCCATATTTCTCCTAGTGGGGGAGGCAGAATAAAAATCCCCCAAGCCCTTCTAAATTCAACTCGCATTGGTCTAAGGATATTGAATTTAGGGATTTGTGTGATAGTGAATGGAAACATATGGATGATCAGTTGGAGGAATGTGTTACATTTTAATTTAGTGACTATTTTAAAATTGTAAAAATAAAATTTGTTGAGTGGGCCAAATCCAAATTCCAGGATCTATAAGAGTAGACATGGATACTGGAAGAAGAAATTTCTAACATTTTCAAGCCTAACATGAATTCAATTTTCAATGAAGAAGATATTAGTAACTTAAATATTTTGGGGCCATGAAAAAAAGAGTTTCTTGACTAGGAAGAATCAAAAGGGAGGAAAAAAACTAGAGCATCTTGGGTAGCACAAGGAGATGAAAACACCTGTTTTTTTCACAACTATGCAAAGATGATGAAAATATCAAATACAATTTGGAGTGTTAAGAATGAGGTTGGAGGGAATTATTATATGTTTTCTAAGATGGTTGAGGTGAAAAAAATTCATTTCAATAAGATTTTTAAGGAACCTCATAGATCAAATATTGTCGACATAATTTAAATGGAATTTTTTTCCTAGTTTTGTAAATCAAGATAATCTTCCACATCTATCAATTGAAAACTACCATCACTCTGCACCTCATTAGAAATTGACCAGCTTGTTTTCATGGGGTGGGTGATTCGGTGCTTGTGAGGGTAAGTCTGGTGGTTCCGATTTCCAGTTCTTAGTTGAGGTGAGGTGTTGTTTTGTGAGAGGTAAGGGGATAAAGACTAAAGGCGAATGGATTAAGATGAAATTCTAAAGGTGAAATGTTTTTTGTTGAAAGGTGAATGGAAGTCTTCTGGTTAATGGTGAAAGGCTCTCTCAATTCTCTATCCCCTCCATGAAGAATGGATCTAGATGGTATATTGACTAATTCATCTCCTTAAACTCCTAATTGAGAATGGGTTGGTTGAGAACTAATCCTCCAGCTCCTTCAACTCCTATTCCAACTCATGTTCCAAATCCTAATATATTGATTGACTATTCCACTAAATATTTCCTATATAGATTTCCTATGCTACTAAACCAACATTTCCAAATACATGGAAGTCATAGTTAAATTTCTGTGAGTCAAGATCAGAAAAAAATCAGGGTACAATGTATAAAAAAATTCATAGTTTGGGTAATCAAAAATTTCCTTAGCATAAGAATCACTTTCTTTCTCAGGTATTGTAATATGTTTCATGACAGTACATCCAATAAACATACTCTTATTATTACATAAATCCAAACTCTAAGTGTCCATGAAAACTAGTGGTACATTATCGGTTATTGCATGAGATGATTGATCAAGAGCCATATGCTTAGTTTGTTCAAAATATTTTTCAAAAGAAAGGGGTCTATTTTTTCGATCACCGAGTCATTATTTAAGTATTCTATAGATAAGAGTTTCATTCTGCTAGTAGGTGAAGAGTTTTCCTCTAACTAATCTTCCTCCTGTTGCTCTTCAATTATAATCAGTAAGTCAACAAAGACCTCATGTAGAACAGGCTTCATGCTTTCAGTAGCAAAGGTTTCTACATCATACACAACAAATATCGGTGGAAGAATGTCATCAAGGATTTGAATAGCTCCTTCTAGAACATCATCCTCTCCTTGATCCAAACATGGTTTTGAGAAACAAAACCCAAACATATGTTGCACTATAAATTTATGAATTAATCTTCTTCATAGGATCATAATTGATAAATTTATGAATTAATCTCCTTCATAGGATCATCTTATAGATAATCACCTTTTGAACCATCTATTTTACCAAGAAATTATTTTGGTGGTAGATTATTCAAATTATTTAAATCTTGTTCACCATTCATTAATATATATTCTTCTTCAAAAGGAGAGATGGAAAGGAGATATGAATACCACTCAATGAATTATTCCTTTGATGGTTTGCGGAAAAATCTTCACTGGTAAGAATGCAATTTTACAAAATATATCCAAGTATGTTAAGCCC
Organism: Picea glauca; assembly: GCA_000966675.3. Classification (NCBI taxonomy): domain Eukaryota; kingdom Viridiplantae; phylum Streptophyta; class Pinopsida; order Pinales; family Pinaceae; genus Picea; species Picea glauca. Next base: position 140,053 of record JZKD02S2222525.1, on the reverse strand, counting down.
TAATATTGGCTCATTACCCCTTACTTGGGGCATATTATATTAGTAATGTTATTTTATTTATGTCAAATTTAGGCCATTAGTTGTAATTATACCTCCTAGTCTCCTATATATACCAAGGAGACATTTTCATTTTGAATCA
>JZKD02S2222525.1:118260-136021 GCA_000966675.3 Picea glauca | reverse complement strand
TAAAAGGAGGTTTCCCCCTCGAAGAGGCTTATTATCTGAAATTATCTCTTTTTCAAGGCATTGAGTACTTTTCCTGAAGTTTTTCTATGCTATATTGATGTTTGGTTCTTAACAATGTAATCCAATCACAACACTCTAGATGAATCCAAACCTAGTTGTATGAAAACATTTGTTGGCAATAGGAATTAAATAAAATACATTTTCCATATACATATATGAAGTGTGAGGTTTCTTTAAATACCTTGGAGACAACATCACCAAATAATGGGAATTATGTAGAAGTTGTGATAACAGTGGTAGATGTAGAAAAAATATTGTTTGAATTTATGAAAGAGGGTGCACTACCTGATAATACAAAGGTTGATGCACCCTTAAAGATTGAAGTTCAATATTCCAATCCATATGTAGACACATATGCAGCTACAGCTACATCAGTATTGTTGAAAGATTATTCTAGCTTGCTTTTAAATTTGAAGTCAAACTTTGTCTTGGTAGTGGGACCACATCCATATTTCCACTTGTAGAAAAAGAGAAGACATGTCCTTTGTTGGGACTTGATGGAACAAAGTTGTAAGTTGGATTAATATTCCCTGTTGTAGGTTGAGTGCTACCTTTATCTGAAGGATGTGGCATGACTGTGGGAGTAGGTGGTGGTTCTGTGAAACTAGTATTAGATGGAGTAACTAGAAAAGTAAACCTTGAATTGTTATTTGTAGATGACTTGATAAAAACAAAAGTTGTAGAAGTGACTGGATTTGCTTCATCTCTTCTTCTCAATAAAATATATGTGTTTTTTTTATCTCCATCCAATACTATACCATTAGCACCATTTCCATCAGAAGTAGAAGGGGGCACCTTTTCACCATTTCTTCTTGCATGGCCCTCATCATCGGACTTCTCAAGAGAACTCATTCAGAATCCTTTAATCTTCTCTAGAAGAGTAGAAGAACCATCTAAAATCAATGATTTTTCATGGTTCTTATAAAATCAATGAACAGACTCTAGTAAAACAAATATCACTAGGGATGAAGTCGTTCAGATGCACCCTACTCAACAAAAACAAAACACAAATCTCTTCATCTCAGACAGAACCCAAATGATTTCCACCACCCAATTCAAAAATAAAGTATCACTCATTTCCTTTCTATGTAAATAGATATGGATGTTGATGGGTAAGCCCATAATTGATGTTGTATTGACTCATAAGTATCTTGCTTCACCAATCTTATTTCCATTCTTGAAAGGGCTGAGGTTTTGGGTTCTAGTTCTGTGAAACACCGGCTAAAATAATCTTTGCCACCACATTTTGGTTTATACATTTAATAATGAAACCATTTCCATAATAGAGGATTCTAGTTATGCTCCTACTTTACCTGACATTTCAAGCAATGTATTTGTTGTAAATTCCAAAAGAATTCAAAGCATTGTGCAATCTGGTCAAGATAAAAATACCATAACAAGTTTTGGAGTAATGCATCAACAGTTGATTGTGTACACTCAAGGCATATTCGTATTTTATTCACATTATTTCTTACTACTCCGATGAACATTAGCAATAGATAATGCCTTTAGGAAATGGTATTGTAGTCCTATAAGCACATAAATGAGCAATCTAATCAATGTTATAAGATTTGATGGAGCATTTGGATAGATTAAAGGTTACAAACATACTTTCCAGTCCAAGATATATCCTCCCATGTATTTTTGCTTCTGCATGATCATTACTACTTGCATAAATAAGGACATATCCATCTAGTTATGCCCATACTCTTGAAGGGGTTTGTGGTTACACATAGGGTTCTATTGGTCACGGATACACTAGGAGGAATAATAACTAGAAGCACCATAGTCTATGTTTGTGATGGTTGTAAGACCTTGTCTGTGTTGGTTGGAATACCTTGTATGTGTTGGTTGGAATACCTTGTATGTGTTGATTGGAAAACCTTGGTGAGTGATATATCTGATGCATGTGTTGTTGTGTTGAAGCTAGTATATCTAAACTAGAATCAAAATTTGGTCACTTTCTAGCATTCTTTAATATCATAAAAATGGAACTCTGATAGTTTTAGAAAAAAATGTAACTCTAATAGTTTCAATGCATGATAGTTTTAGAAAAAAAAAATTTCAAGCTCCTTCAAGTTCCCCCAAAATCATTAATTTGCAATAAAATAAAATTCGTCAAAAAAAATTATTTCAAGCTCCTCAAAGTGCCCCAAAAATCATTAATCTACAATAACTTGGCCAAAAATGAGAGTGGGAAGTTGCAGTAAGAACTACATACTCCACAAGACTACCAAAGTGAAGAGGATTCAGATCTGCCAAGGCTGATAAATGCCTCCTTCTACGACACCCTCTCATTTCCTATTAGCTTCTCTGAGCAATTATCACTTTTCCCAACCTCTCTTCACAACTAGAAAATTCAAACTCATAGACTAGATTAGTTCCTTGTCAATGTTGTTGTTGTTAAAAACAACTTATCTGATTTTGTGCCCTTGTGCTATCTAAATTACCTGAGATTTGTTAGTTAACATATCAAATTAATATTGGAATGCAGAACATCAAAGATGAGTCAAATTTGAAGGTTGATAATGGATGAATACCATGCATATGTTGAGATAATAGCCGATGAGAATGATATGGATAGATATCCATGTCCATGTAATGATTGTCTTAGTGGAAAGGTGAGAAAAAGAAATTTAATTTATCGAAATATGATAAGACATGGGCATAGTGGTGTAAGCCCTTGGAACATAAATTATTATGAAGATATCATACAATTGCATAGTATGAGAGATGAAGAGGTACCAAACATCACTGAAGTGGCACCAAACATAGATGAAGATGCAACAATGTTAGATGAAGGGGTTGAATTTCATAGAATGTTGAATATGGGTACAAACGATGATTGGGCCAAGTCATTGGAGGATGCTTTAAATCCTGTGTATGTTAATTGCAAGTTAATTCATTTGACAACAATCTTTCAAATTCTAAACTTGCAAGTGATGCATAGTTGGAAAAATGAGAGTGTAGATGAGTTATTAGCATTATTAAGGTAGTTGTTACCACATGACTCCACATTGCCAACAAAACAAAGTCAATGTAAAAAGAAAATCACAAATCTAGGATTAGGGTATGAAAACATACACATGTGTGAATGGTTGTATATTGTTTCACAAAAATATTGCAAGTGAGACAAAATGTCCAAAATGTCAAGAAGGGAGGTATAGACCATGGTTGAAATCAGTTGTGGTTCCTAGGAAGGTTCTTCGCCACTTTCCACTAATCCCATGATTACTTCGAATGTATATGTGTAGAGACATTGGTGAACTTGTGCAATGGCATGCTCAAAATAAGAGCACTGATGGAAAACAATGACATGTTCTTGATTCTAAGATGTGGATGGAAATTGATAACAAATGGCCCAATTTTTCCAAATATTCTCGTAATATAAGGTTGGGTTTGGATCTAGATGGGGTGAACCCATTCTCATATCAAAGTACTAAATGGTCAACTTGGCCAGTGTTTTTAATAAATTATAACTTGCCTGTATGGTTAGCAAATAAATCATTTTTCTTAATGTTATCATTGATTATACCTGGAAAGAAAAGTGTGACTTCAAATACAATCGATACTTATTTAGAGACATTATATGATGAGCTAATGGAATTTTGGAAAGGAATTGAAGAAATTGAATTATTAAGGGATGGTCATTCAATCAAATTCACTTTAAGAGCTTCCTTATTTTTTACGATTCACGATCTTCCTGCATACGACACATTGACTGGTCTTAATTTTCATGGATACCATGGATGTTCTTGCTGCAAATTTCAGGATTGTATGAGGCACTCGAGAATTTTGCATAAGTGTATTTATTGTGGACATCATGCTTACCTGAAAATGGATCATCCATATCATCGACAAAAAACATGTTTCAATGGACAGGAAGAGAATCGTGAAGCACCATTACCAATAATAAGTGAATACGTTATTGAGAATGGACAGAAAAGAATGTTGTTTATTGAAAGTAGTGGGATTTGTGGTAGTAAAGATGATCCTATAATGAAAGTGGTGTAAAAATATTGTGCATGTTTTATAATTTTCCATACTTTAAGGATATATCCATCAGGCATATTGTTGAATTTATGCATACTGAGAAAAATATAGCCTATGTTATTATAGAAACTCTTTTCGGTGCTTCTGATACTTTTTCATCATGTGAAGAATTGAAACAACTAAAGATTCGTCGAAATCTTTGGGTTGGAAAATATGATGATGAAAAATATAGAAAACCTAGTGCTCCTTATGTCTAGACAAAGCAACAACGTGCACAATTCTTAAATTTGATGTCTCATACTCGCTTTCCCACTGGATATGTAAGTAGTAATATCATAATGCAAACTAACATGAATAGCTTAAGAGGCCTCAAGACCCATGACTATCATGTCATAATCTAGAATATTTTACCTATTGTGGTCAATATATCAAGTTTGGCAATGGGACAAAGATTGGAAATTATAAGGTTGGGCCTAATATTAAAGAGAATGATTTTACATGTATTAGATCCTTTGAACTTTGATAGTTTGATGCAGGAGATTGTTGAAGTCCTTTGTCTATTGGAACGTGAATTTCCACCAACAATATTTAACATTTTGATGCATCTTTTGATACATCTTGAATATGAACTAGATCATTGTGTCCCAGTAAGAACGAGATAGATGTATCCTATAGAGATATATTAAGGTTTTAAAAAACATTGTTCATACTAGGGAAAAACTAGAAGGTAGCATGTCTAAGGGATATTCAATGCAAGAGGTCGTGGGATTTTGCACAAAATATATGAAAGATTTTAAAAGTGTCAATCAACATGTATGGGATGATGACGAAGATGAGGGAGTTGCAGGTGAAGTATTAGAAGTAAATGGAAATCACTTCATGCTATCACATGAAGAAATAAGTGTGATACATTCCTATGTTCTTTAGAACACATCTTCATTCGATAAGTGGCACAGGTGAAAATATTTTTTACACGACAATTTATTGATTCAATTGAATTTACAAATTCATATTATTAATCTTATTATCTTATACATTCATATTCTATGTAGGATTGCGAAGAAGATAATCAAACATGGATGCAACATCGACCACAAAAGTGAAGACGTCATGATTTGATTGGAGGTGATGTTTTTCCAAAATTTGAAAAATGGATTGCTAATTAAATCAATGATGCAAAAGAAGAAGGTCAAGATGTAATAGTGGAAGAAAGTGAGCTTTCACAACTTCCACATATTTGGGCTATGAAGTTTAGTGGAATGTGGGCTTATGGTAGTCATTTAAGAGTGGAAGAAAAGGCCAAAGGAAAGGAAAATTGTGATTGTGTTGTTAGTGTTGAAATTCTTCATGAAACTAAAAAGAAATTTTATGTTGGAGTCATCCAAGAAATTATTCAAGCTGATTATGGTGAAAATAGTCTTGTATTTTTAAAATGTAAGTGTGTCAAACCATTCGCAGTAGAACATGATGAATATGGATTTGTACATTCAAATACATGGCAACTTTTTATCAAAGATGGATGAGTCATATGTCTCCCCTCTTAAAATTAACCAATCATTTCTAATTGATGATGTAAGAATTCCAATATGGTCATATGTCATTCAAACAAAGTATCGTTCGAAACTAAAATTCATGAAAATTGTCAATATAATATTTGATGGGAAATACGTTGATAATTTACAAGAAACATTCAAATAATTGGTTGAATATGATGATAGAGTGATTGAAGAAGAGACAGTGATTGCCAACGAAGAGATTGGGAGAGAGAATGTATTGCATGCCACATATTAGGATGATGAAGAAAATCAAGAAGATGCACACACAAGTGATCAGGATTCTGATCCTGGTCGCAATGGAGATGATTATGATGATGATTTGTCACCTAAACTTTTATTATATGAATGATGTAATTTTTCACTATTGTTTTGCTCATGCATTTTTCAATCTAATCGTCATTATTTTGTCGGTACATTGTATACAAAACCTGAGTTGTTCATTGTTTTTTTGAAGTGCATTTTGTTGATGATTACAACTGTGTGAGACATCCTCCAAGACATAGACTAAGTGAGTCGACCTGAGAGAGATCCCATGATTTGGGTGTGCCCATGAGATGGGTGTGTGGTTCCTCTCTAAGATGGAGAAGGAACGTTGTGCCCCTGTGTGGGGTGAGGAAGCCCATGAGTTGGGTGTTTGGTTCCTCTCTAAGATGGAGATGGAATATTGTGTGCCCCTATGGGATGAGGAAGCCCATGATTTTGGTGTCTAATTCTCTTTGATACAGAGATGAAATGATGTATTGGTCTCCTATGTGCATAGAGTTGAGATTATGTGATGCTCTAGATGGTTCTCCTGTGAGACGCGGTGAGAAAGAGATCTACTGAGTTGGATGTGCCTGTGTTTGATCATAGGTGAACGTGATCCTAGTGGTTGAGCACTAGTGAGTTTGATTATCATGTGAGACCCAGTGAGAAAGAGATATTTTGAGTTGAACGTTCATGTGGATGAGCACAGGTGAACGTGATCCTAGTGGTTGAGCACTAGTGAGTGTGATTCTCCTGTGAGATGTAGTGATATAGAGATATGGACATCCTTGTGGATGAGAACAAATGGATGTGCCCCCAATGGCTGAGACAGTGAGAACTAGTGGGTGTGTGAGATCCCTTTCTATATTTTCCAAGAGTCAGACTTACCTGTAACCCTATTTGTGATGTAAAGGGTACAGGTCAGCCCCACCATAAAGTGAATGATAATTAATGTAAAAAATCATTAATATGGTAATTATTAATTATATTGTGAGTTATTGAGGTCGATCATGTCATTCCAATAGAAACTACTTTTGATAGGCAAATAAAGGTAAATTCCCCATTGAGGAATTATAACATAAGTGTGAGTTTGGAAATTTCAGCAAGTACTTGTTCTTGGGAAAAGTGTGCACCTCTCTTGGGTGCTAGTCTTCTAAGATTCATGAGAACCATTTTGTGTGATAGGTTTATGGTGTGGCCATCTTTCTCTTGAAGAATATAGCAAAGTATTGGTTTGGTTTTCTTCCCTTGTTGAGAAAGTTTTCCCAAGATACTTCTTGTGTACTTGTGCATGGTATTTCTTCTTGTGATCTTGGTTGTTGCAACAAATGTTTATGGTTCAAGTAAAATGCTAAAAATGGAATGAAATTCATGCTTGGGCCTAGATTATTGAAAAAAAACATGGTATCAGAGCATAGGTCTTGAAGAACCCATTTCACAAGAAAATTCCAGTCATCCTCTCTCTTCTACAAAATCGTATGGCCCTCCTAGGGTTTCCAGAAATTTTGTACAACCTACCTTTCTAAGGATTTCCAAGACTTGTCACTTGGACGTTGTGGATAAAAATTGCACAGGAGTGTATAGACTCCTTCAACACACCTCCAATAAGCTTCATATTGAATTTTCGAGCATTTTGATTTTTTGGCCTTAGGGTTTCTAGGGTTTTGCTAATTTCTACAGAAATTTCAGAATTAGGGTTTTTGTAACTCATTGAAGGAGCTCTTCAGCTCACCAGTGTTCTCCTATATTTCAAGGCTTATTTTTGGCAGTCATAATCCCAAAAAAACCTAAAATTTCTATCATATCCTAGTCGTTAGGTTTTCTAGCCCAATCGACAAGGGTTTGTGAAGAATCTAAAATATGATGAATAGAATCATGATGGAATACAAGCTTGGTGGATCAAGAAAACTTAGTTACTGGAAACCAAGAATTCAAGGAGATGAAGACATCAACATCTCAGCACTCTCAAGTATGGTCCCTACCAATGATAATACTTGGTTAATTGACAGTGGTGCCTCCAGGCACATGACCGGTTTTAAAGATCACCTAACATTTTTTGTTGAGAAAGAGACACATCTACATGTTGTCCTTGGAGAAGATGCCAGATATAATGTGAAAGGATTTGGAAATTCTAGCTTCCAACTAGATTCAGATATGCATCTTCAACTAAATGAAGTACAATATGTACATGGAATGAAGAGGAACCTTGTCTCCATTTCTGACTTGGAAGAAAAAGGCTACAAGGTTACCTTTTCAGAAGGAAGAGTTCTCACATGGCACAAAGACTCACATAAAAATTCTTCTAAGGTAATTGGTGTTCGGGAAAGCATCTTGTACAGATTAAACATCAGACTAGTTCAGGCCTTGTTACATGACACTATCATCTTGAGTGAGCTATGGCATATAAGACTTTCTCACATTCATTATAGAGCTCTCCCAGCCCTTGGGAAAATGGTAACAGGTCTTCTAGAGATACAGATTCAGCATAAAGATGTTTTCAAAGGTTGTTCTCTTGGAAAGAATGTTAAAGGGTCCTTCTTGAGAAGTGACAATAGATCTAAGGAAATCTTGGACTTTATACATTCATATGTGTGTGGGCCAATTATTGTTGCATCTCTGAATGGGTACTTGTACTATTTACTCTTCATAGATGATCACTCTTGGAAAACTTGGATTTACTTTCTGAAAAATAAGGATGGGGTCCTTGCTAAATTTCAAGAATTCAAAGCTGAGGTTGAGAACTTGACCAGAAGAAAGATCAAAGTAATAAGATCAGATAATGGAGGAGAATACACCTCCAAAGATTTCATAAATTTATGTATTGAAGCAGGGATCAAGATGGAGTTCAGATTTCCTTACAACCCTCAGCAAAATGGGGTTGTAGAGAGGAAGAACAGAACTATCATTGAAGAAACCAAAGAAATGATACATGATCAGAGTATACCTATGACTCTATGGGCATAAGCATGCATGACAGCAGTGTATGTTCAGAATGGGATTCCTCATCAGATCTTGAAGAACATAACTCTAGAAGAAGACTTCACCAGAGTGAAGCCTGGAATTGGACACTTCAGGATATTTGGGTGCCCAATATATTTACATGTACCCAAAGAGAAGAGATCTGAGCTAGACTCTTCAGGGAGAAAGGGTACATTTGTAGGATACAGTGAAACCTTGAAGGCATATCGAATCTACATTCATGGTCATAGACAGATTGAGATAAGCAAAGATGTTACTTTTCACGAAGAGATAGCCTTCCAAAGATCCAAAGAATCTCATATGGGAATTGATAGTGAGACAATATGTTCTCCCCCTTCAATAGTTCAGAGGAAGACATATATTATTCCAGTTGATCCAGTTCTCCCATTTGTTCCAACTGATTGAGTTTCTCCAACTGACATGCCCAAAGATATTGCAGTAGGATGTAATAGGCTTGCTTGGGCCCGAAAAACTCTACAGGAAACATAGGGACATGCATCCCCTCAAGGGACAACCAGAGAAATCAAGAGACTAAAGAGATTCTCAAGCTACCTTTCATCCATGAGCCACATCATTAACTCTGAGCCTTCTTATCATGGAGAAGATTCAGGTGAATAGCTATGGAAAGATGCCATGACAGAAGAATATCAATCTATATTGAAAAATGATGTATTGGATATAGTTTTTAGACCAGAAGGAAAATTTGTAGTGACTTCCAAATGGACTTAAGCATGTAGTTGATGGAAGAATCGAGAATTACAAAGTGATATTTGTAGCCAGAGGGTTATTGCAAGTAGAGGGAGTTGACTATGATGAGACATTTTCTCTAGTAGCCCGATAAACTTCCATCCATTCTATCATTGCACTAGTTGCTTCCATGGGTTGGAAGCTACATCAGATGGATTTAAAGACAACCTTTCTCAATGGTGAAATTGAGGAAGAATTTTATATCGAGCACCCATAAGGATTCTTTATACACAATGAAAAATCTCATGTGTACAGGTTGAAGAAAGCCCTGTATGGACTAAAGAAAGCACCTCGTGCTTGGTATGAGAAAATGGATGGATTCCTGATAAGTTTGGGCTTCAGCATGAGTGTTGTTGATCCAAACCTATATTATCACATTGATGGCAACGAGTTCTTAATATTGGTCCTATATGTGGATGATCTTTTCCTCATCGGTTCAGAGAGACTCATTGTTGAATGCAAACAAGCATTGACTGCTAAATCTAAGATGAAGGATTTAGGATTGATGCATTACTTCTTGGGACTAGAAGTATGGAAAAGGACAGATGAGATTTTCTTGAGTCAAGAAAAATATACTGTGGAGATATTGAAAAGGTTTGGTATGAAAAAATGAAAATCAATGCCTACACCAATAGTGATGGATTTGAATAAAATGAGTGATGTTGATTTAGGAGAGATTGATCCACACTTGTACAGACAGTTGATTGTATCACTGATGTATCTAGTTAACACCAGACCCGATATATGCTATGCAGTGAATGTGCCAATCCAGTTCATGATCCAACAGAGACAGACCCACTGGATAGCAGCAAAACATGTATTGAGATAACTATGAGGCACAGTTGGATATGGCCTGAGATATGCCTCCAATGTAGACCTGAGATTGCAAGGATATGTCGATGCAGATTGGGCAAGGAGAAAAATGGACCGGAAGAGAACCTTCGATTGTTTCTTTACTTTAGTGTCTTCCATAGTTTTCTGGTGCAACAGGAAACAGACCTCTATGTCATTGAGTACCACAGAGGTAGAGTACATAGCATTGAGTGTGGTAGTCCACGAAGAAGTATGGCTTTGCAAACTTCTGACAGATTTATTCGATCATGAGATGGATCCTACTACTGTTCATTATGATAACCAGAGTTGTGTGAAGATCTCTGAGAACCTTGTGTTTCATGATAGATCAAAACACATCAAGATAAAATATCACTATATCAGAGACATGGTGCAGAGGAAAATAGTACACGTGCAATACCTTCCTACCCATGAGCAGATTTCATACATCTTCACCAAATATCTTACTAAGACGAACTTCAAGTACTTCTGTGAGAGACTCAGCCTGGTGGATAATGCCTCCCTAGCTGAGAGGGAGTGTTGATGATTACATTTGTGTGAGACATCCTCCAGGAAACAGACTGAGTTATTTAACCTGAGAGAGATCCCATGAGTTGGGTGTTCCCGTGAGATGGGTGTGTGGTTCCTCTCTAAGACAAATATGGAACGTTGTGCCCCCTATGTGGGTTGAGGAATCCCATGAGATGGGTGTGGGATTCCTCTCTAAGAAAGAGATGGAATATTTTTTTCCCCTGTGGGGTGAGGAAGCCCATGAGTTTGGTGTGTTGTTCTCTTTGAGATGAAGATGAAATGATGTGTTGGTCTCCTATGTGTAGAGATTTGAGATGATGTGATGCTCTAGATGGTTCTCTCGTGAGATGCAGTGAGAAAGATATTTGTTGAGTTGGGTGTTCCTGTGGTTGAGAACAAGTGAACATGATCCTAGTGGTTGAGCACTAGTGAGTATGACTCTTCTGTGAGACACAATGAGAAAGAGATATGTTGAGTTGGGCGTTCATGTGGCTAAGCACAAGTGAATGTGATCCTAGTGGTTGAGCACTAATGACTGTGATTCTCTTATGAGATGCAATGAGATAGATATGTGGACATCCATGTGGCTGAGAAAATATGGATGTGCCCCTAGCAGCTGAGCACTAGTGGGTGTGTGAGATCCATTTCTATATTGTCCAAAAGTCAGACTTAACTCTAACCCTATTTGTGATGTAAAGGGTATAGGTCGGCCCCACCATAAAGTGAAAGATAATTAATATAGTAATTATTAATTATATTGTGAGCTATTAAGGTCGGCCCTGTTGTTCCAATAGACACTAATTTTGATAGGCTCATTCTAATATAAATTAAGGTAAATTCCCCATTGAGGAATTATAACACAAGTGTGAGTTTGGAAATTTCAGCAAGTACTTGTTCTTGGGAAAAGTGTGCACCGCTCTTGGGCGCTAGTCTTCTAGGATTTGTGAGCACCCTTTTGTGTGCTAGGTTTATGGTGTGGGATGTCTTTCTCTTGAAGAATATAGCAAAGGATTGGTTTGGTTTTCTTCCCTTTTTGAGAAGGGTTTCCCAGGATACTTCTTGTTTACTTGTGCATGGTATTTCTTCTTGTGATCTTGGTTGTTGCAAAAAATGTTTATGTTTCAAGTAAAATGATAAAAATGGAATGAACTTCATTCTTGAGCCTAGCTTATTGAAAAATCAACACATTTCACTTATTGTTAAGGGATAATAATAAACCCATTTGATCATCTTACTATATGTTTGGCTTTTGGAGCAATCACTCAATTAAATTCTAAGTATTTTTATTGTTTAACCACTGTTGATTTGAGTACAAAATTTGAGTTTGTATTTCACTTATTTACTGTTGATTTCAAGTTATATAAGCAACACTTTGGGGGATGATTTTAACTGGATTTTTTTCTTTCACTTGTGCACTTAATTTTTCAGCACACACAATTAATAAAATCCAAGTTTCAAACTCATATTCCATTGTTGTTGTTCTACCGATTCAAGTGGTTTATTTATACATTATTGTTTATTTGGACTTTAGAATATGAAGAAAAATCCTGTGAAGTGTAAACTGGATTACTTCAATGATAATATAGAAAGCTTGACAGAATATGAGTGCTCTCATAGAGAAAATGTAGCCAAGAATGATGAATATTTATCTTCTCTTGGTTTGACAAAGAGGCAAGTTGTTAATCCACTTAATTAGTATATTATTAGTTTAATAGTGTTTAATGTTTTATAGGAAATAAATTTATGTGTATAAGACATAATATGATTTTTTTTATAGGAAAGAAAAAAAATAGCACAGAGAGAACGGAGAAAAAATCAAAGGGAAAAAAAGATGTATTTCCACCAACTCCATGTAGAAGCAAACACATTAATGATGCAATGAATGTAACTGCTAAAAATAATAGTGGTGGTGATGATGTGAAAATTTATAATGCACGTGGTGATGTGTAGGAATATATTGCACATGGTGATGTACAACATAAGGATGATATCTTCACACAAAGTCTAAAAGAGATTATCAATAATCATGACATAAAAGTAAAATCAAGTTTGGAGATTATTTATTCAAAATTAAAGGAGATATTAGAACCAACATCTATAGAGACCGGTATTGAGCTACATACTACAAAATCTGATGTGGCCAATAATCATGCAGTTCTGGTTAATGCAAGTTGTGAAGATAATTCACTTACATATGCTGTGCTTCAAAATACACCTATTTCATCTACTGATGGAACTAAATCAGCTAGAAATATTGCTACTTGTTCAGAAGATGTGTCCTCTTTTGTTAAAAGACAAAGATTGAGTCAAGGTTTGTATAGATTTACAGAGAGGAATGCAAAAGAAAGGAAAATAGAAGGTAAGAAACTATTCTTGGTTTACGTGTCGAAAGATGGTGAGACCATAGGGCCAAATGCAGCAAGGTGGGCCTCTGAGTTGGGAAAATGATGTAGGGACCATTTTCATATTACCAAATCAAATTTTGCATATCAAGATCCACAAAGTGTGGAAAATGTTATAAAAAAAAAATGGAAAATTCTTTTGAGATTGTTTGTGGACAAATCTGTAGAAAATATTACAATTCTAAGATGAGTCTTATGATGAACAACTATAGATACAATTGCATAAAGTTAATCATTGAAGGAAAATATAGGACATACTCCACTCTATCTCCAAAACAATGGGAAGAATTGAAGGAAATTATGTGTTCCAAAGAATATTTGACAAAGAGGAACAGAGGCATGAAAGAAAGAGATAATGTGACGATCCATATACATTTGGTCGAGGAAGGTTGTAGGCCAAAAGAGAAAAATTGACAGTAAGTGTTTCTTTTTGGTTTAATTTAAATTATTATTTATTTTGATTTGTTTATTGAACTGACTATGTTGAAACTTGACATTGTCTTTTAGGTGTAAAATAGTCACAGAGAACTAAGGGCAGAAAATATTGTCGAGTATATGGCAGCATTAGAGTCTTGTAAATATGACAGTAATATCAAGTGAAAATCTAGAGTGTTAACAGATATTTCACAAGATTCAGTTGGATTTTAAAGTATCCCAGTAAGAGCCATTGCAAATGATGTCAACTTGAGCGTTGGGTACCAACAGGTAATGAGTTGCATACATGATCTCAATGAGACAGTTTCACAGTTGGTTGTTTGTGTTAAGCCTATAGTTTCTTCATGGAATCAACATAATTCCAATGATTCAAGTGAGGTAAGAGGCTCTATTGATCTCATTTCTTATTTTTTAAACATATGTATTCCATTTCTTCTTGCAAAGCAATCTATTGTATCTCATTTCTTCTTGTTTGACTATTTTTTGTGCTTTTAAAATGAACTAGAAGTTGTAGGTTTGTGTGTGTTTCCACTCAATCTACTGCATTTACAGTGAACTATTAAGTGATATCGCTCACACTAACTTGTTAAGAATTAGTGCACTCACGTAAATCTCTAGGACTGCCTATTTTCATTTGGACAGGTCTTCTTCTTCTTCTACCTTCTCATCGACCTTGCATTGTGTAGAACCATCCTCTATTTCTAGAATCATCTCTGTGTTATGCATTTAAAATGCCATGTATGCTTGATACTTGCAAGTATTGCTAAGTAGCAACAATGTATGATCTGTCCCTGAAAGAATGCAAAAATCTATCCCTGAAAGAACAAAAAAATCTGTCCCTGAAAGAACACAAAAATATGTCCCTGAAATGAAGATCTGTGTGTGGAAATACAAAAAATAGTCCCATTTTGTATTGAATCTCTACTCAATAAAACATAACATATGTGGGTTGATTTATTTTTTTCCAATACTGAAACTTGATTTTGTTTCTGAACTTTGCAAGGACAAGATGAGTTTTCCCTTCAACTGAGTCCTGTGTTCCAATATTTACTATTGTGCATCCAATGGACTTTGAAGAATTGAGAAAAAAGTGTATGATTTTCATTTTTTTCTCATGGATTAAGCTTCGGTTTCATATTTGTTGCTAGATCATTAAAGGTTCAAAGAAAAACCACATTGATCAATTTGCATAGAAGACTGTCATCTTTCACTATATCAAAGTGATCATTTGTCATAGGATCAATTGGAAGGTATCTTTTCACCACTGGATCATCTCTAAGGTAGCTATTGATATGATCAAAAAATGTCACCTTCTCAAATTCTCCAATTTTGTGAAGAAAGGTGGTTGTGGAAGTCTTTAGAAATGTAGATTTGTTCTTGGAACCACTTAATTTTGTATCTACATGTGTCTGCAAATTAAGATAAATCTGTAGAAAACCTTTGAAATCCACAATCTCTTTTTCATTCGAATGGTATTCCCCCGTAACAACGCCTACCTCCTCCTTGATGAATAACTCCCCAAAAATATTTTAGTTTAGTCATTCCAGACCTCAAATTCCCAACAGTTAATTCACCCTTCTCCTTCTTCATGGATGTATATTGTTATTTTAAAGTTTGAAGCTCTGCCTAAGTGAATTGGATCTGAAGCCAAGGATCTGAAACCAATACTTCCACATATCCTTCCATTGTAATATGCATTAACTTCCATTATCAAGTGGTAAAGAAGCCTTTGAAGTATTGTCTTCAATAACAAGGTTTGAGAAACTGCTAGTTACACTTCCATTTTCACTATCTGAAATCCATGCATCTTCACTGGTTTGTTTTGTAAGACTCAAAAGCATAATGCTTGCAATCAACATAAGTATCATTTTAATATTGACCTCAACAATGTCTTCAGGTAGAAGGAAAAATGAGCATCCAAGCTTCCTTTCCACATTGATTATATAGGTTTCATTCAGCCTCTTTTCTTCCTCATTCTCGCCTTTTGTGACAATGTACCAGTTCACAACCCTAGGTTCCATAGAAATTTGTATATTATCAAGATTCCTTTGTTGATTTGGTATTGTAGATGGAAATATATAAATACAATAGAAATACAAAATAAAGAAGTTTGTTTTTATTGAGATAATTTATGTAGGTAATTATTATAAGATGAAAATGTCCACTCTTATATAGGTGGTATCCCTTTCTTCTTGATAATTAACCTTTATCTGATATTGAATATGGTGCTCCTTCTTTCAAAGGCGACGCGACTATAGAAAATGGAGAGTTTCTTGATGCTTATCTTTTTTTACTATTGACATATAGTGCTACTTTTTGCTAAGGCAACACGACAACAAATATCCAAAGTTATGAATTGTAAGATTAACTGCTTTGGACAATGAGATCATTTCTTGTAAAATAATGCTTTTAATGATTTTAATATCATATCATAAAAGAGATTTGAAGGCTCATCACAATGTTTCATGTTTTGCATTTTTTTTTACGTCTCTTTTGATGCTTGTTGTGATTATGTTGTTTCATTGTTTGAAAAAGAGAACAGCTCCCTTGGAGACAGTTTGTTGCTAATTTAAATGTTGTATATATCTTTGCATGATGGTTAAACCACATGCAGAGCAATCATATGAAACATGCAATGTCGCCAAAAGGAAAAGGAATTTATGTCAACGGATCTCTAAAGACTGCACAAGATCATGTCAATATTGGTCATAGTGATCATCAAGAACTCGTTGAGTAATGTGTAAATGACATTGTTGATAGTGGTGTTGAATTTGAAGTACTCAAACTTTTCTTGTGATATTTAATATGTCCCAATGTTTTTTCATAATTTTTCACGCTTAAAATGTTCTTTTTGACAAAAATTTATTGCTTGCATTCTTCATACTTTTGAATTCTTAATAAGACATTTTTCATACTTTTGAATGATGTATATTTTTTTTGCATGATGAAACCACATGCATGAAAACTCTATAAAAGAAGCACGATGAAAAGGACAAGTCCTTATCAAAAGCGATATGAAAGATGCACTAACTGACCTCAATATTTGATAGCGATCATATTGACATTGAACTCGAGAATAATTTGTGGTATATTCATAGTGGTACTAGTGAACTTGAGGTGAGTGCAATAATTATATGCTAAATATTAGAATATAATTATTGTTTTAACATTTTTCATATCTTGTTTTAACATTTTTCATATCTCAAGATAATGTGTATTTCTTTTTGTTTTGTAGAAATGTATTGATCATAAACTCCAAGAAGGAGACAAAGTAAAGTTGTTGGATTCGTACGACGATGCTACTGTGGGCATCGGACAAATTCACTCATTATCTACTATACATGGAGTGAAATTGAGTGGATCAGGGGATGCAAATGTAAATGTTATAAAGGTCACAAGTAACATACCCCTTCTATATGAAGACAAAATAGATGGATATGTCCATATGAAAGAGAAGGAAGGAAGCTTCACACGATTGCCTTTGAAATATTTTCAAAAAATGACATAGGTGATTTTTATCACAACTGTTAGACAGCTTGGACCACTTCTTTTATGCAGTTGTTTGAATGAATGTTCATGGATATTTTATATTATGATGTATTTGCAGACTTGGAAACTCTCAATGATAGTTGTTTGAATGAATGCATGTTCAAGGATGTTTTATATTATGGTGTATTTGCAAACTTGGAAACACTCAATCGCAGTATTGTACTACTTTGACATTATATATATAAATATATCTTGTTGTTCACAATATTATGTGTTAATTTGATTTTATGTTTATGCAGAGGTTTGAATGTATATTAATGTTCATGGATCTTTCATTATGATGGATGTTATATATATATATATATATCTTGCAGTTCACAATATTATGTGTTAATTTAATTTTTTGTTTATGTAGAGGTTTGAATGTATATTAATGTTCATGGATCTTTCATTATGATGGATGTTTTATTATGGTGTATTTGTGGACTTTGA
>JZKD02S2222525.1:77417-107832 GCA_000966675.3 Picea glauca | reverse complement strand
GGTACAAAAGTGAGAATTTTCCATTGAAGTGTCTTGTTACTTGAACTATGGTCAAGTGGTTATTACATATGTCCTTCACAATAAAACACTAAATCATGTTATGCAAAGTTGGAGAACATCCCAAACAATGGGACCATGTACTTTCTCGGGCGAGGTTTTCCTACAATGACTCTCCAAATAGAAGTACAGGGATGAGCCCTTTTCAAATTTTGTATGGTATGCATCCGAGAGGAGTGCGTGAACTTAGATATTTTGGGAAAGATGAAAAAAGAGGAGTGCAGATGGTGAATATTTTGCTACATCCATGCATGAGTTTCATGAAAAAGTGAAGAAAACGTTATAGGAGATCAGTCTCAAGTATAAAGGAAGAGATGATTTGAATCGAAGAGAGATCAACTTTGAAGTAAGATATCTGGTGTTAGCACATCTGAGAAAGGACAGATTTCCAAAAGAGGAATACAATAATCTAAAGTTGAAAAGCATTGTCCCATGTAGGATTCTGAGAAAGTTTTAAGCAAATGCATATGAATTAGAGTTACCAAAAGATGTAGGCATGTCTCCTATATTCAATGTCGTATACTTATATCATTATCATGCAGGTGAAGCAAGTAAAACAATAGAAAACAATGAAGAAGAGCAACATATTCAGTGGAAGAAACAATTTCCAGCATCAAAGTATTTAGTACTCGAGAAGATTTTTGACAAAAGGTTGAGCAAGAAGACAAGGGGAAAAGAGTACTTTGAGTACATGGTCAAATGGAGAGACCATCTAGTTGAATATGCAACTTGGATGACTACCACAATGTTAAATAAAAGTGGTGGTATTATCGAATACCTAGTGGACAGGAGGCCATGATTGATTTGAACCTTGGGAGTATGATGCAGGAGCATTGGCCAAATTCAATTTTAGATGACTTCTATAAATTCATTTCAGTTTTCCAAAGGGAATTGGTTCCCTAAAATTAGGAAGTTAGGTTTGAATTAAATAAATTATATTGACTATCAAAATATTGTGATGGCATTTGAATAAAAAAATGGCAGTTTCTCCTTACTTGTATTAGTCAGTTAGATAAATAAGGTAGATAGGATATCTACTATTTTTAGTTAATAGATCTTATTCCTATGGATCTAGATAGGATTAGAATATCTTATAAATATGTGTGATTTTGAATGTAAGGGTGTGGTTGGAATCAAGAGAATATTGAGAAGATATGAATGATACTCTGAATGTTTAGAGAAACAAAGACATAAATTCTCCAATCCAACGATGAATTCTTTGTAGTATTTTTGTGTATCATATAATCCTCTAAAAGGTCTATGTGGAGTTAAGCTATTTTAGTCTTTTTATAAATTGTTAAAGGAAATATGGTTAGATGAGAGTGAAATTTTACTTCC
The DNA here is from genome assembly GCA_000966675.3 of Picea glauca. Lineage (NCBI taxonomy): Eukaryota > Viridiplantae > Streptophyta > Pinopsida > Pinales > Pinaceae > Picea > Picea glauca. The sequence goes on along the minus strand of JZKD02S2222525.1, from coordinate 106,437 downwards.
TGAAGTCGTGTTATTGTGGATGTACATTTGGGTGGCGATTCTTCTTGGTTGAGTAGGAAACACCAACTATAAATCCTTGCAACTATAAATGGGGCTAAGTTGTATTGCCCGGATTTGAAGTTAACAGGGGTTACTCCTTTGAAAAACATTTCAATATTCATTGGTCAACGTATAATTTCAACTACTAGACTAAAATCGTTTCTTGGAGAAGGATGATCTCTATTGATTTGAAGAGATAGTAGTGATTTTTGGTTTTGTCTAGTGAGTTGTTATTGTATTCAATTCTTGTTTGTAAACTCTTAAAATAGAAATTGAAACCTAACTCATATCTCTAGATACAATGTGCATCATTGGATTCTTCTTGATTTAGGGTTCAGATATGTTTGAGATGGTCATATTGTAGTCTATTTAGAGTCTCTGGTGTTGATTTGATATAATCGATGGTTGTTATTTTTTTGGGGAGACCAATTGTAAGTCATAGTGAACGCCTTTGAAACTATATGAAGTGCAAGGTCTTGAAGTGATGGTTTTATGGAAGTCGATTTTTGATAACAACGCTTAATAGTAAATGTTTAGTATTATAAGAAGTGAGTGCTTTAATTATAGTTTGGTCAAATGCTTGAGAGTTTATGACTTGGATTTAGTGCTTACATGAGAACTAGTGAATGGAGTACCAGCTCAATGGTACTTATGCCAAATTTAGTGAAGATCCACATATAGTTAAACAAAGATAACTCTCACACTTATATGAGAAGAAGAATTTTCTTAACACCTGCACCAAATACAATACTTCCCAAAACATCTCTACAAGGAGATCAAAGAAGTTGTACAAGCTAGAAACAAAACTATCCAAGTACACACCAAGGTTGGTTGATACGGATTATTTTCAAAACAAAATGAAAGTAGAGAAATTACAACGAAATACTCATGAAAATTGCCATAAATAGAGAAATACAACAACACTTGATTTCTATTAATGAAAGAATTGTAAAGAGACTGTAAAAATGCAGAGTGAAAGACTCGCTAGAATGGTGGCATCTTTATCTCTGAGAAGGGATGTGACAGCCATGCTCATTTACCAGAAGATGATTACAATGAGGATCTGAAGGAATTTTTATGATAAACATGAATGCCAAAACCATAGACATCCAAAAACCTAACCCTAGGAGATGAAATGCCAAAAGTCACGTGGGCACCATTTAGGTAAGTTAGTACATTAACTTCCTGGGGTTGTAACTTTTGCATACAATCTTCGTTTTAGGCGAGTGATAGCCCATTGGAAAGGTATTTTTGAGAAATACACATTATGCCGTCAAAATCTGACTATGTCTATATTTTGACTATGGCGAGCCAAAAACAAATTGTTTAGGGCCCCAAAACAGCCCTAGAAGTATAGCAAGATGTGTTGACATGAAAACATACAAAATAAGTCAGGTGGATTAAGTGGGAGGCCACCAGTATCCACCTAGAATATGTGTAGAAATTCAAACAGCCCCGGAAGTGTAGAACCCACAATTACAAAGAAGTACAAAAGAACGTGTTGAACTAAAAACTAACAAGAGGAGACAGTTGGAACAGGTGGGCATCCACCAATATCCACCTGGATCAATCCTCCCCCATTAGGAAGCAATGGTCTCTATTGCATTGAGTTCCCAGGGAAGAGGGGGAAGCATTTTCTGAATCTAAATCTTGGTGAGCAGTGTGCCTTGTTAGAGAAGTTGTTATTCTTAGCTTGTGGAAGACTGTCACAAACCTATTGTTGGAGGGGTTGAATCTGTTCCATGAACCTATTGTCTCTGCATTGTGTAAGCACTGTTGTAGGTGAAGAAATAATATCTTCTTTCTCTTCAACAATCTATTTTTGTTGGGTAGAAGGTGTTGAGGCTGCAGTGGTTCTAGTGGTATTATGTGCATCCTTTGAATAGATTGTGAAGAGGATGAATTTTGCAGTATGAAAGATTACCTTGCAGCATTTTTTTGGTGGAGTAGTACTCAGAACTACCTCTGGTATCCTATAGAGCTGACCTCTCAGAGTAATAATGACACTATGGGGTCTAGACTCATAGAAAACATGACGTTTTCACATATATGGTTAGCCCAAAACAACATCACATACATCAAGAGGGGAAGCATCACACACTACCTCATCCTTGAAGGGATGGATGCCATAGGACAGGTGACACTGATGGCTGACACGAAGATCTCATCCCTAGTGAAGCCACCCGATGTTGTATTGTTGTGGGCATGGTGTTGTCGACAACCCCAACTATTTGATTACCTTAGTTGAGATGAGGTTCTTCTGGTTGTCATTGTCAACAATTAAATGCAATGGGGTCCCCTTCACACACATATGTGAATGGAATAGGCACTCCCCCTCTTCAGGATCTATTGTTTCTTCTGGTTGAATTGTTGAGGTCATGACAGTAGCAGTGGGGTCTACGTCAATGATCTGTCTGTTTTCAATATTTTTTGGATCAGATTCTGAATCAGGGTTCAACTCTGTGTCTTTAACCTCAGCCACCAATGACTGTTTCGAGCGACATTCATCGGTGTTGTGCCAAGGGATTTTGAGTAAGTCACACCACTTCCCAGTCTCATTCTTTGTCTTTACTTTACCCTTATTTTCATGTGTCTTGGACTAGTTGTCTAGAGGCTCTTAGTTAGGGTTGTTTTTACAGTGCTTTGATTGTTTCATATTTGCAGACCTGAATTCCCATTTGTTCTCGTGCCTAAATTTATGCACGATTTTGACAGCATATCAATAGGAAACTCCTAATGATGAGATGTTTGTTAAATCCATTTCGGTTTGGATGTACCTATGTAGAGCCCCATGGTATTTCAGAATCAAATGTCACTCAGAGTCTTTGATACCCAGCTTAGTGCGCAAGGTATGGAAATTATTTGTGAACTCCGACATTATTTGGCTCTTCTCTTGTCATAGTGTAGTCCATATCATGTACTGATCTTCATAGTTATCAACATGATAGTATTGTTCTTTGACCACATCCACAAAACAATCCCAAGTAGGATTGGCCCTATATATTCCAGATTCCTCTGGGGAACTTTGCTCCCAGTAAGTTTCCCACCAATGTTTGACATGGGGGAGAGCCTTGAGGAGTGCAAAGGTGATATTTTTCATGTCAGAAAAAATTTGAACAGAGAAATAACCTTCTAATAGATTTAACCATTTTTCTAGGGCATTCGCATCTATTTGACCTTCAAATATGGGAATATAAAAATTAACTTGTACCTTGAAGGGAGAGATTCCTCCAAAATGGTCACTTGATGAAGATGTGCTTTTTTCTATCACCACGCATCGAAGGATGTGTGAAAAATTATCCATCATTTTGTCTCTCTGTCGCACGAGAGCTTGCTCAAGCAATAGGTTAATAAAATATTTTGCTCCGTTGTTTTTCTTTTCTACCACCATCGAGGGTTTCTTGGGTGCGTGAGAGTCATTGTCCTCAAGGGAGACAAGCTTGAGACCCAACTAGCTATACTCGAACCTCGTTGGGGACATGCATGGAAAAACGATCAAGAGAAGCCAACTCTGATACCACTGATCTGAATTTTTTTCGGAACGAAATGAAAGAAGATAAATTACAATGAAACACTCATGAAAATTGTTATAAACAAAGAAATACAACAATACTTGATTTCTATTTATGAAAGAATTGTAAAGAGACTATAAAAATATAGAGTGCAAGACTCCCTAGAATGGTGGCATCTTTATCTTTGAGAAGAGATGTGACAGCTATGCTCATTCGCCAGAAGATGATTACAATGAGGCCCTAAAGGCCTTTTTATGATAAACATGAATTCCAAAACCATAGACATCCAAAAACCTCACCCTAGGAGATGAAACGCCAAAATTCATGTGGGCCCTGTTTGGGTAAGTTAGTACATTAACTTCCCAGGGTCATAAATTTTTCATATGATCTATGTTTTAGGCACGTGATAGCCTGTTGGAAAGGTCTTTCTAAGAACTATGCATTATGCCATCAAACTCTAACTCCGTCTACAGTTTGACTATGGTGAGCCAAAAAAACATTGTTTATGGCCCCAAAATGGCCCTGGAAGTACAGGAAGATGTGCTGACATGAAAACATACAAAATAAGTCAGTTGGATTCGGTGGGAGGCCACCAGTATCCACCTGGAAGATGTGTAGGGCTTCAGACATCCCCGGAAGTGTAGAACCCACAATTACAAAGAAGTACAAAAGAACGTGTTGAACTAAAAATTGACAAGAGGAGCCAGTTGGAATAGGTGGATGGACACCAATATCCACCTGGATCATTGGTTCACTTGTTGGATGGAAGCAATGACTTTTCTCATTCTCCTTTTGTGGCAATAATTACGTGATTTCCAAGTATAAAATAGATGCTTCAAATATTGGGTTGTTTATCCTTTCAGTTATGTCCATTCCTCTCAAATATTCAATAGCACTTATGCGATTTTGTGGTCCTCTTTATAGTTGGTTGGATTACTTGAATATTGTTAAATATAAACATAGCATTTCCATGTATAGTAAGTGCGTGAACAATTATGCTCCCAAAAACATTAACAGGAAGAACATATTATATAGTGATGGTCATCCACACACTCATGGAAATGTTTTGGTGTTCATAAATAGTTTTAGGTGCTCATTGTTTAATGAAAATTGATTTTTTGAGGAACACTCCAATAACAAAGAGTTATTTATGAAAAGGAAGGTATCCATATTTTTTGTTGTGCATGTCATATGTCATTAAATGTCTCTTGGTGACGAGTTGTTCATAAACTATAACTTTCATAGACCACCAACTACTCATCAAAGACAACATGCAATGGGACTACCTGTAGATGTCCCCTTGGGGTGTAAGAAAAATATCATTGAGCAATTGTATTTTTGGATTTTCAATGGAATTATTGTAAATTTATTGCTTAATTTGACATTTGTTTTTCAAAGTGGTAAATCATAATTACATATATAAAGAATCACTGGCAGAAATGGGTTAAGGAAAAGAGGGATTCAATCCAACCATAGGTTTCCCCACAATGACATGTCTTAGGTTGTCGAGTGTTTCCCCTGAAACGGTTTCATACACAATTCTAGGCCATGTTTCATATTCTTTACCCATCCTTTTCCAAGTCATGCCCCATCATTTACAATCATAGTGGATGTCTATATGCATTTTCCTTGATTCCATCCATTAATGAAAAATGGAGAAGTGTGAAATTGATCTTGGGGATGTATTTTTTACTCTTTACAATCAAGTGGGGCATAGTCTCTCTAAATAAACCAAAAAATAAAAATAGAGTAAAATAGAGTATATAAATTAAACTCAACAAAAACAAACTGCACCAATGGAAATTACACAAAAATATGCAAAACAAAGTATGTATGACAAAATTATTGGTTTTCAAAGTTGAAGTGTTTTTTGGTGCCTAATTAGTGACCATAAGAACTAAAAGGTGACGATGTCAACAAATCCATACATCCTTGTCATTGTATTTGTAGAGGGACATATTAACTAGTGATATGTCAACGAGGGTGACCCTACAAATATGATGTGCTACAATGACATAGTAGATGATGTTATATATCTCATCAGTGGATGGCATGGCAAGTCAAGTAAACATAGGGCATGGAAAGGCCAATCAATAGGTGACATGGAAAAAAGGGATGTGGTAGAGAAAGTGATGAAAAAAACATTATGTTGAAAATGCAATGGCCAAAAAAGGTTTCGACAAACAAAAAAAATTATTGACATTGATGGAAAAACTTCGCACACTTAGAAAATGGATGACCTATATTCAATGACACTTTTTAGGTAGATCCCTTCACATGGAAGGGGTTTCAAAAAAATGTAGGGAACCTACCCCCACCCCTACCTTGACAAATTTAGCAAACTCTAATTCATTTTTATGCTTAGATTTCATTAAAAATGCACTAATATAGAGATACCACTCATTCAAATTGCAACAAAGGAGTGTCTTGATCTAGAGATCCAAATATCGAAAGCATAAAATGCTTGCATATATCTCTTCTTTAGGCCTTCTAGAAGACTCATATGGTGCATGCTCATGAAATAAAATGGTTATACTTGTAAAGGAGGTTTCCCCTCGAAGTGGACTATATTTTATTGATTTCTTATCATTTTTAAGGCTTGGGTCATAACATTTGGTATCAAAGCTCAAGGTCTTGGGGTTTCACTACTACATATGAGACGTCGTGAAATTTTCGCTATACGTTTTTTTATAAAATGTTTCAGAATAAACCTCTTGGAGGATATTTATCATACATATCAAGGTATGTGGGGTTGAAATTTCAGCTCCTGAGGCCTTACACTTTCAGAGATATATCATGTGTAAGACAACGTTCTATAATCGTCCTAAATTTAGCCATCGTTGAATTTTCGCTATAAATAATTTTCTGTAACATTTCAGACCCTGAAATATGGATCATTTTTACAGAAATTATCAAGGTATTTGTGATAAAAAAATTCATCTTTTGGGTCATCCTAAGTTTGTAGATACACCCTATGGAAGATAGGGTATCTGACTAGTCCTATTGACTAGTCTCAAATAGGTGTTCCGGGTAAAACAATAATAATGTATTCCTAGAGTAACCAAATTGAGTGAGACCAATTGCATTGGATAGCCTGTAGTATCTCAGATACAAATTTCAGAATTGTATATCAATTATTTTGTGCAGGGCACGCTATACAAGCGATATCCCTTGGAAAGGCCAAAAAACAAGAAGGTGTGGAGAAGTTACCATAACTTCCATTTGGCACATCCAATTTTGATCAAACCTGTGGCATTGGAGAAAATAAATTTCATATTGTTATAGGTCGAAACTGCGGACTCAGAAGGACTAAAATTTTATAGATACACCGGAAGAAAGGTCATCCAAGAGGAGAAACTCCAAATTAAGGTTTTTAAAGGTACATAACTTACAATTGGCATAATTATTTTTGGAATATTTGTTTCGGGTGATTTAAAATTTGTGATATATATAGAATAGAGGAGTATTATTATTATTACTCCATATGGGTCCCAAAAAGGTGACAACACCTATTAAACCTCCAGAAGTCTCATATATGACTCAAGAAGAAAATGAGGACATACATAACAGGTTGTCCAAATTGGAGGAACAAATTAAGCATGTGAGTGAAAAGTCTAATAATTGGGTAAACTCACAAAGACAAATTCAAGTAATGGAAGGAAAGATGGTTGGCATGGAAAAAAATATGGAGGGTATAAAAAACAAGATGGATGATATGGAAAATAAGATGGAAGAAAATAAGAATGACATAAAAAAAGAAATACAAAATTCCATGAAGGAAATAAAAAATATGTTGTCCTTGATATCTCAAGCTATAGATGGGAGATTCCCTAAAGGAGACATCAAAATGGAATGGAATCATGAAAATAAAGGTAGCACTCATGTTGAAAAAACTGCCAATAATAAGCCATTTAGTGAATCTAACTCTAATTGTGGAGTTAATTCTAGTGGGGGTCCTAAATTCAACTTTCCCAAAATTGAATTAAAGAAGTTTGATGGTATAGAGGTATTTACTTGGGTGAACCAAATAGAGCAATATTTTGAACTACATAATATTATGAATGATGAGAAAAGGATTCAAATAGCAACCTTGAACTTTGAAATAAAACCATATCAATCGTATCAATGGATAGTGAAAAGGCAGGCCCATTTATATCACTACACTTGGGGTCTATTTACAAGAGACTTAGAAGCACAATATGGGAAAGTTTGGGAACAAACAGTTAGGTGATATTGAAGAATATAATTTATAATTCCTGGTGATGGCCACAAGGGTGGATAACCTAAGTGATGAACACTTGATGGAAGATTACATGGGTGGATTAAAAGAAGACATTAAACATGAACTTTTCTTAAGACAAACTACAAGTATTATGGAAGCTATGAAAAATGTTCGTCGTATTCATGCCAAAAATAAGGCTACACACATGTATAGAGTTGGAGGCAAAGATCATTTTGGGGGTCATAAGACAACCATATCTCAACCAACAAGGTTGACACCTCGGCAAATGAATGAAAGAAGAGCAAAAGGACTATGTTTTAATTGTGACATCAAGTACAATAAAGGGCATAAATGTGGTGAGAAGAAATTATTCTAGATAGACTATGAAGAGGAAGAAGATAGTTTACCTAAACCAATATGGTTGACACCTCAAAAAATGGATGAAAGAAGAGAAAAAGGACCATGTTTCAATTGTGACAGAAAGTAAAGTAAGGGGCATAAATGCGGTGAAAAGAAATTATTCTACATAGATTGTGAAGAGGAAGAAGATCAAGAATTGGAACCATCACAAGACCCAAATCTAGAAGAGACTACTCCAACAATATCGTGTCATGCTTTGGCCGGTATCACTACTCCACAAACCCTCAATATACAAGGATACATCAAAAATAAAAAAGTAACAATATTGATTGATTCAGGTAGCACCCATAATTTCATAAATTACAAATTAGCTAAAGATCTCAATTGTTTTGTATATCCTGCACCAGAGTTTCAAGTAATGATTGCAAGTGGAGGTACCATAAATTGTTCAGGGAAATGCCATAGTATTAAGCTCAACATGGGGGAGTATTTTCTATATAGACCCATGATTTCCATCCAAATGGGGGGTGTTGATGTTGTATTAGGGGTCCAATGGTTTCAATCATTGGAAATAGTGGCCTTTGATTTTAAAAATATTTTTATGAGATGTTCCTCAAATGGAAAGGAAAATGATCTTAGTGGTATCCAAGGGAAACCCTCTAAAGTGATAAGCTCTAATAGCACGGAAAAATTACTAAAAAGGGGACACCATGGTGTAATTGCACAATCGTGTTCACTTGATTTTCAAACATCTATAGCCCTGACTCCATCAGATCTCCAAATAATTATCAAAAAACATTCCAAGGTATTTGGTGAAATTCCTTAGGGTCTTCCACCTACCCGAGACCATGACCATGCTAGTCATTTGCATCCAAGAAGTGTACTGCATAAAATTAGGCATTACTAGTATCCATATGCATAGAAGAGTGAGATTGAACGCATGATCCAGGAAAGGTTAGAGGTTGGCATCATTCAACATAGCTAAAGTTCTTTCTCTTCACCGGTGGTGTTAGTTACAAAAAAAAGATGGCTCATGGTGTATGTGTCCAAATTATAGACAACTCAACAAAATTAACATCAAAGATAAGTTTCATATCCCTGTCATTGATGAATTATTAGATGAATTACATGGAAAAAATTATTTACTAAGTTGGATCTTCATTCAGGATATCATCAAATCAGAATGAGACAGGAAGACAGGAAGACATTCCTAAAATAGTTTTTAGAACACATGAAGGTCATTATGAATTTTTGGTTATGTCATTTGGACTGACTAATGCACCGTCAACATTTCAAAGCTTGATGAATTCTATTTTCAAGCCCTTCCTTATAAAATTTGCGTTAGTGTTTTTTGTTAACATACTAATATACAGCAAATCTTAGGAAGAACATGTACAACATGTTGACAAAGTATTACAACTATTGGAAGAGAAACAACTTTATGCAAAGCCTTCCAAGTGTGCCTTTGGGGTTCAAGAAGTGGAATATTTGGGTCATATTGTATCTCATGAAGGTGTAAAAGTGGACCCTAACAAAATTAAAGCTATAAGGGAATGGCCAATTCCCAAAACCTTGAAGAAACTTAGAGTATTCTTAAGATTGATAGGCTATTACCGTAAGTTTGTCAAGAAATATGGTCAAATAGAAGCACCTCTAACAACATTATTAAATAAGGAAGCATTTTCTTGGAAAGAAGAAGCAACCAAATCTTTTGAAAAACTTAAGGAGGCTATGTGTACAACTCCCATCTTGAGCACACCTAACTTCACAAAAACATTTATTGTGGAGTGTGATGCCTCGGGCCATGGAATTGGTGCAGTTTTAATGCAAGAAGGAAGGCACATTGCCTTTGAAAGCAGACAACTTAAAGGAAAAAACTTAGTCAAACCCATTTATGAAAAAGAAATGTTGGCCATAATACATGCAGTTCAAAAATGGTGCCCCTACCTAATAGGAAGACACTTCAAGGTCAAAACAGATCATGAAAGTTTGAAGTACTTTTTGGAGCAATGATTACCTTCAGGAGAGAAACAAAAATGGGTTACAAAGATGTTGGGTTATGACTTTGAGATTATATACAAAAAAGGAAAACATAATGTTGTAGCATATGCCCTTTTCAGGAAATAAGAAGAAACAGAAGGTTCACTATGCGTTATTTATAGTCCGCAATCGGATTGGGTGGAAGAAGAAAGGATAGAATGGAATCAAAATCAAGAGGTATGCAAGATCATTCAAAAACTACATGAAGACCCTAGTTCAGTAGAAAATTTGGTATGGAAGAATGATTTTCTATGGTATCATGATCACCTATACTTATGTAAGAATTCCCAACTCAAACAGAAGATCCGTCTGGAAGTGCACACTTCTCCTATAGGGGGGCATTCAGGATTCTTGAAAACATACCACAGTGTCAAGAGGGATTTTTTCTGGGAAGGCCTTAAAAATGATGTTCAAAAGTTTGCCTCTGAATTTTTGGTCTGACAACATAATAAGGGAGAGACGATCAAGTCTACGGGTCTCCTACAACCATTATCTATACCAAGCCAATGTTGGGAAGAAGTTTCCATGGATTTTATTACAAGTTCACCAAAATTAGAAAGAAATATCGTCATCGTGGTGGTAGTGGATTGACTAACAAAGTATGCCCATTTTTTCTCTCTTTCTCATCCTTTTAAAGCAACAACAATAGCAACAGAATTCATGGAAACAGTTCAAAAACTACATGGAGTCCCCAAGATTATTGTAAGTGACAGAGACCCAATTTTCATGAGAAATTTTAGACTGAATTATTTTCTTGTTTTGGTACTCAATTGGCTCATAGTTCATCTTACCACCCTTAATCTGATGGGAAAACTGAGATTGTGAATAAATTTCTAGAAGCATATCTTCGTTGTTTTGCATCTGATAAACAAACACAATGGGTCAAGTGGTTTCCCTTAGCAGAATGGTGGTACAACACATCCTTCCATACTTCATCAAAAATGTCCCCATTTCTAGCACTCTATGGATATCATCCTCCATCCATAACATCACCCTTGAAAGGGAATAAAAAGGTTCAAGCAGTGGAGGACCACATAGGGAACCAACAAGAGGTCCTAAAACTGTTGAAGGACAACTTGGTTATGGCACAAAATAGGATGAAAAAACAAGCAGATCAACATTGCAGGGAAAGGGAATTTGAGGTGGGGGTTGGGTATTTCTAAGGCTACAACCATACAAACAAATGTCCTTAAAGAAACAAAAGAAGTAAAATAAGCTAGAACCCAAATATTATGGCCCCTATAAGATTTTGCAAAGGATTGGAAGTGTGGATTACAAATTGGAGTTACCTCCATCTTCATGTGTACATCTAGTATTCCATGTTTCTTTCTTAAAGAATGTCACCAGAAACAAGATCACAGTCCAAACAAGTTTACTAAAGCTCAATGAAGAAGGGAAAATCATACTAGATCCAGAAACAATCCTTGAAATGAGAATTAAGCAGCTGATAAATTGAGCAATTACAGAATACCTCGTCAAATGGAAGAACCTACTAGTGGAAGAGGTGACATGGGAAGATGAGTTATTCATGCAGAAGCATCTGTGGTTAGAAAAGTGTTGAGGAAAACACTTAAGCCCTAGACAAAGTCCCATGATATGTATAAAACCCCTTATTATGCCCTAGATAGTGAATTATTACATTTCTAGTAGGTCGGTTAGAACCCTTCTTTGCACCCTTTCATTGTGATTGTAACCCCTCGTCTCCTATATATATCAAGGAGATATAGTATTAGGATCATATTATCTCATCTCATATTTTGTTCTGAAGTTTATATCTTGTAGAGGAGGTTTCCCCCTCGAAGAGGACTAATTTTTTTTTATTTCTTATCGTTTTTAAGGCTTGGGTCATAACATATTGTTATAAATCAAGCCACCAATATTCCTAGATACAAGAACCATCAATCTTCAGAAAAGGCTCATTTTGACTCAAACCAAAGACCTACAAAATTTTCCCAACCTACAATAAAATAAGATGGGACACTTAAATGGATAAAAATCTTTATTTTTGGGTAGATTTCCCCCAACCACAACCCCAAAAAAAAACATTTTAAGTGGATTTCCCTCACTCCTACCACTAATGAGAATTCTCTACAACCACTAATGGATGATATTATTTAAACTCCAATACCATGTGTTAAAGTAAAATAAGAATAAGGATCATATTGTGGTAATCTCATGTCAAGAAAATAGAAACAAGAAAAATCAAGAAGACGATAAATATCAAAATAGACTATTTATTCATTATGCACAAAAAAATCTCTCATGGGCATCATTGATACATACTAAGATGGGAATCATACAATTAAATAAACTACTAAGTGGTAGTTAAAGTCGATGAAGATAGGTGGCCCAACTAAGTGGTAGGTAGGGTAAATGACAATAAATGGCCTAGCTAAGTGGCATGTAAGGTAGATGAAGATGCATGACCCAACTAAGTGGTAGGTAAGGTAGATGAAGATACATGACCCAACTAAGTGGTATGTAAGGTAGATGAAGATACATGACCCACTAAATGGTAGACGGTCATAAACCATTAAGATACAAACATATGGGTTATCAATCAATATGAAATTGAACACACTTATTATGATATATACATATGAAATACTACACATTAAATTGCATGACGTAACACATTATACTAATAAAAATAGCAATTAAACTTATTTCAATAAGTTGAAAAAAAATAATCTTAATTAAATGATTATACATTATATTACATGACTCATTAAACACATAATACCAATAAAAATAATAACTAAATTATTTTGATCAATTGAATAAGCTTAACCTTAATTAATTAATTTTAAACATGAATTAATATATATTTATTTTTTACCTAACTTTATATTCTAAGCATTCTATATGGATTTCAATTGTGTTCTAGCCTCTATTCAACTTGTATTTTGATCTTTTCAATTTTAGAATATGACATAGATTGCAACACTATCTTTTTAATTTTAATCAAATAATGTGCTATTTTTATAATTAAAAAAATTAATAAAATTATAATGTTAATATTTTATTATACTTACGAGTTGACATAACAATAAAATTTAAATAAATTAAAAATACAAATGCTATTTTTATTTGTATATTTACCATGACATAAAAATAAAAATAAAATTAAAAATACACAATTGAATATATTTCAACTATTCATTCATTAAAGAGAAATAGTACAAGAAAAATCAACTATTCATTCATTAAAAAGAAATAGTACAAGGAAAATTAACAACGTGCATTCATTAAAAAGAGCTACATGTAGAGAAATCCTAGGAAATACAATCCCACGCTACTTCGTGGAACACAATTGAATTTTATAATGCAAAATAACCCTCGCCAAAGAATTTGGGGTGCACCTCATCCTAATCAAGTGGATATTTGCACATATTTTTTATATTTTATATGTTTTTCTCAGCAATTTTCATACAATATATAATTTTTAAATGACTATCTCTCATCGATATCATCTTAGATTATTGAGAGGGGGTGAATCAGTAATAGCGTAATTATAATCTTTTTTTTTCAAATGTTAAATCAATGTAGAATTATTATCCAATAATGAGAAATAAGAAATAAACAATCACACACATACACAGTACACCAGTGTTTAACATGGAAACCCAAATCGGGAAAAAACCACGGAATGTTTTTTCTTATATGTCTTGAAGAATTACATTCATTGGAAGCACCAAATTCCTTTTTTTTCCAGCTGCAACTGGAAGGAGGCTCAAATCCCCTGGTTTCTCAGGCTACAACCTGAGGGAAGCTCCAACTCCACAATTCTCTAGCTACAACCAAAAGGAGGCTAAAACCCCCTATGTTCTCTAGCTACAACCAGAAGGTGGCTACAACCACCTGTCCTTACCCCGTCCAACTGCCCTGAAGTATCAGTAGAATGATGGAACCACTGTCAACCTATCACTATGAGATATACTGTCGTACAATTGTATCAACATGTACCACTACCATGTATCCAATCTGTACAACTTCCCTGTAATCAAACCGTACCTGAACTGAACATGTATCTACAAAAATACAACAAATATGCGACCTGTAGTGTTGCAACCCACGTATGTACGCGCCCTATATGTTATGCAGCCTGCGTATGTACGTGCCCTATATGTTATGTAGCCCGCGTATGTACGTTCCCTAACTGTTATGCAACCTGTGTATGTCTTCCAGAACTAGGATTTCCTTTCAGTTGAAAACTTCTGACCCTTTGTAACTTCTTTCACATAGATTTGTAACCAGTCACTGTATCCAGACTGTAACTATACCCTGTGCATGCATCCTCATACATAACCTCTACTCAGGACAAGTATGTCTCTCTCTAGTCATGTGCCATATAGGTGTGTGTAATCATGAACAAGTATAATATCCCTCACGTGATCTTAGTCATCAACCCTTTTTTGATATTCAACTTCTCAATACATCAATAAATACAAGATCTCAACCATGTACCATAAAAACTCTTAGCCATATGCCAAGAAATACAAGATGTGTCTCAACAAGAAGTATCAATGATAAATATACCAGCACTATATTTCTATAGATCTGACTTATACAGAAGATCCCATGTAGCCACTAGTCTCTCTAGGGAGAATCCTCAAATCTCCATTGTCATTCCTCATGCATACATCAAAATCCAACTATTCATAGAAATAAGACATACCTTTTGAACCAATGGATAGATCTGATGTCTTTGAGCATTCTAGACCTTCCTGGGAACTTGATCTCAGAATCTAGAACCTCTGCACTTTCATCTTCTCAAGTTTCATGGATTCATCAATATGTACTCACCCTATACACAGCCATCCCGTGTATGTACGCACCCTATACATAGACAGACCGCGTATGTACGCACCCTATACACAAACAGCCCACGTATGCCTCAGAAAATAGGGTTTTCTATGAATCTAAGAATTTCTCTATCAACCCTTCGTGCTACCTCAAACGTTCGCCACTTCCGATGTATCCACAAGTATTTACAAAAATCTTTACACAAGACAATAGATATACAATATGTACAAGTGTGTTCTTAATGAGTGAGCTTTGCCTCTTATTTATATCGTCAAGTAGCATTACACTTTCCTTATTTTAGAGATTCTTCATTTAAAATAAATTCTTTTCCAAAGCACTTTGACCCTTGGGGGGCTTCTATAAGATTCATGAGGGGTTCTTCAACTTCATATGGTCATAAATCTCTGACTGTGAGGAGTTATGTGACGTTCCACATACCACCAGAAATGGAATGACAAACACTATCCATCTAGGATAGTTTCACTGACAAATTCATTGTCCTTCATCTTATTATTCCACAATTAAGCATGGGTTCTCTCACTCCGCAAAGCGTCTTCCCATGAGGGCTTTCACCATAAGGGGACCAGTTTGGATTTCATCCATATTTACTTCTTATCAACCATGACAAAAAAATAATGAGTCATCTTTACATCAAGCAATCTTGGGTCCATTACTCAAACCTTTGTGCAACGGGGCTTTCTTCAAGGGTTGACATCAATGAAAACCAACCTTAATCAACAATATCTCCCTTTGGCATTGATGGAAACACTCTGATGAAACACTGAAATCATATCACTCATTCTCCCCCTAGAACCATGCCTTAGTCCTCTGCATCTAATAAATATGCTCCCCTGGAACCATGCCTCTGTCTTCTACATCTGATAAATCTTCTCCCCTTGGAACCATGCCTCTATCCTCTGCATCTGATAGATCTCTCCCCCTTTTTCATAAATGGCAAAGGTATCTTTCCATCTGGGGTTGCTCCTCCTGAATGAATTGTCCTCTTGTGGTGTTTCCTTGTGTAAATCTAAGACATATAAGATAAGCATTCAAAAATCATTCATTTTAGAGTAGAAATAAGTCCAAGTCTTTGGCGAAGATATTCAAAGGCTTCCCATGGAAGTGGTTTTGTAAAGATATATGCCACTTGTTATTTTCTGCCCACATACTCAACTCTGATATTCTTTTCTACAACCTACTCCCGTAGAAAATGATACTTGATTGGAATGTGCTTCGTCTTGAAGTGCATCACCGGATTTTTCGAGATACTGATGGAGCTTGTATTATCACAATAGATTGGAATGGTTTCATCATACTCAACCTGTATGTATTTGAGAGTTTGTTTCATCCAAAGAACTTGTGTACAACATGATGTTGCTACAATATACTATGCCTCAGCTGTAGATAATACTGATGATTGTTTCTTACTTATCCATGATACTAAACACTCACCGAAGTAGAATGTTTCTCCACTGGTGCTTTGTCGGTCATCAATACAACCTGACCAATATGCATCTGTGTAGGCAATAAGTGATAGATCCTTTCCTTTTGGATACCATAATCCAAACTCTTATGTTCCTTTGAGATATCTGAAAATCCTCTTCACTGCTAATACATGTAATTCCTTTGGTGTTTCTTGAAATCGTGCCACTTGTCCAACTTCATGCATTACATCTGGTCTGGATGTTGTCACATATAGTAGGTTTTCAATCATTGACCTGTATTTCCTTTTATATGTAGACTTCGAATCATCATATTTTCTCAACTTGCAACTGGTTTGCATGGGAGTGATAAATGGTTTGCAATCTTCCATTCCGAACTTCTTTAACATTTCTCTGATATACTTGGTTTAAGAAATAAAAATTCCTTGGTTGCTTTGACGTATCTGAAGTCCCAGAAAGAAGGATAGTTCTCCAAGTAATGACATTTCAAATTCATTTTGCTTATCTTTGGCAAATGTATGGCTTAACGTGTCATCATCACTACCAAAAATAATATCATCAACATAAACTTCAATTAATAAAATATTACCTTGACTTACCTTGATGTAGAGGTTGTTGTATGCACTTCCTTTTCTGAACTCTGGCTATTGCAAATACTTATCCAGTCTAGAGTACCATGCTCTAGGAGTCTCTTTTAGACCATACAGGGCCTTCTTTAATTTACACACATAATCTGTGTTCTCTAACAACTGAAATCCTTCTAGTTGTTCAATGTAGATTTCTTCTTCAAGTTACCCATTCATAAAATATGATTTTACATCCATCTAATATACTTTAACATTTTTAGAGCACGCATAAGCTAAAAGAAAATGGATTTCTTCCATTCTAGCAGTTGGGCCAAATGTCTCTTCAAAGTCGATTATTTCAATATGTGCATATCCTTTACATACCAAACTAGATTTGTTCCTTGTAACATGTCCATCTTCATTCAATTTATTCCTGAAAACCCATTTTGTGTCGATCACATTCTTATTATTTGGTCTTGGAACCAATTCCCAAGTGTCATTTTTCTCTATTTGATCCAATTCCTCATCCATGGCCTTATTCCAAAATTCATCATTGTTTGTTTCTTCAAAACAATTTGGTTCAATTGTAGTAAGAGTGTTAGGTGTGTTTGTTCTAGTGAATGGATTCTTCTTCTAGTCTCAACTCTTACATCTTTGTTCCCGATAATTTGATATGAAGGATGAGTCTTCTATACTCATTTATTGGGTGTCTTTGGAGACATTTGTTGAACTTGCTCTTCTGCTTCTGTCAGATTCTCTTCATCTTCCTCTTCTACTTCTTTTTTATATTTTTCTTTGAAAAGTTGTACCATTGATTTGTTTTCTTCTTCCTTTGATTCTGGTGTGCCTGTTTCATCAATTGTTACGTTGACGTTTTCCACAACTTTGTTTAATCTTATATTGTAACACTTGTATTATTTCCTTGTACTTGAGTAACCAACAAATATTCCTTTGTCCACATGAGAGTCAAACTTTCCCATTCTTCCATCTTCTCTTTTGATGTAGCATTTGCTTCTAAAAACTCTGAAGTGTTTCACATTTGTTGGTCTTCCTTTCCATAGCTCGTAGGGAGTTTTATCAGTGTTGTTTCTGAGAATTACTCTGTTTTGAATGTGAATTGTGGTATGTAGTGCATGTGTCCAAAATATATCTGTCAATTTGGAATCCATTATCATTGTTCGAGTCATTTATTGTATTGTCTTGTTCTTTCTTTCAACAACTCCATTCTTTTGAGGTGTCCTAGCAACGGAGAATTGTCTTTTTATTCCATGACTACTGCAGTAGTCCATAAATTGGTTTAAGTGAACTCTCCACCATTATTAGATCTCAAGCATTTGATTCTTGAATCCATCTCATTTTCAACCATTTCCTTGTAGATCTTGAAGTTTTCAAAAGCTTCTGACTTGTTCTTGAGAAAGCAAACTACAATCATTCTTATATAGTCATCAACTAATAACATAAAGTATCTCTCACCTTTTAAGCCCTTTGTTGTAGTTGGTCCAACTAGATCAGTATGCACAATTTCCAGTGGTCTTGTTGTTGAATATTCCTTTGATTTGAACTTGGTATTTGTTTGCTTTCCTTGTTGACAATGCTTGCATAAAGTGTTGGTTGGTTTCGTGATCTGGGGAATTTCTCTGATTGCTTCTCTTTTTCTGACCTTGACAAGGTTATCAAAGTGCATGTGACTCATTCTTTTGTGCCATAGCCAACTTTCATCTTCCTTTCCTAGACAACACTTTTCATTTCCAATTTCACTTAACACATATATGTTGTTTGAAGTTCTTGCAGTTGTACTAACCAATTTCCCTGAACCTTCTCTTCTTATCTCACACTTTTGTGAATCGAAAGTAACTTTATGACCTTGGTCACACATTTGACTCACACTTAGAAGATTATGTTTCATATCTTCTAATAGTAGAGCATTTTGTGACTTTTCATTATTGTTCCCAATTCGAACTATGCCTTCTCCAATGATTTTGGCTGAATTATCATTTTTGAAGGAGACTGGTCCATTTCTTTCCTTTTGCAATGTAAGAAATTTTTCTCTATCACCTATCATGTGTTTTGAACACCCACTGCCAACATACCAACCGTGTTTCTTATGCTTAGCTTGTAGAGTGACTGTGCATTCTTCATTGCTATATTGATCTTGATTTCTTATCCATGTCGTTTTCTGAGGTTCTTGTCTGTTACTGTTGTTATTATGTTGAGGTTCTTTAGGAGGGACTGTCATTCTGCAATCTTTGGCCATGTGTCCAAAATTGTTACATTTGTAACATTACACTTCAGTGCTCAAGGATTCAAAACTGTTGTAAATTCTTCTTTGTGTTTCACTAGGTCTTCTTGAATAACCCCTTTGTGTATTACTCTCAAAGTTTTTATTGTTCCTGTTGTTAGCTCTGCAATTTACATCTTTATATCCAAAATTATTACATGCATAACATAAACCAAAAATATATAGTTTGATACCTGAGAGTTGAATATCTTCTGAAAGGATGTGCTCTTATAAATCCTTCTTCTTCTTGAGGCATGTCTGTCTGTTGTTGATTCTGAAATCTGAATCTTCTCGGTGGAGGAGTGTCCATGTAATATTCCTTGTATATCTTCCTATCCCCTTTGATTGTTTCTGCATAGCCTTTTGGATGTGTTTCTTGCTCTGTTGTTTTGGAGTTTGATCTATTTTCTGTTTGATTATATCCAAGTCTAGATTTGTCAAGATGAGATTTTTTCTGTTGATAATGTCATTCAGAACTTTTGAGCTATTCTGCATATTTTTCTTTTGAATATCCTTTCTTAGTGTGACAATCTTTGCTTCCAAGTTTCCAATGATCTTGTCCTTTTCTTCTTGTTGTTCTTTGAGTGCTTCTTCAATTCTTTTATCTTTTTCTATTTGAACCTTCAATTTTTTGATCATTTGTTCTAGTTCTCGAGTGTTCTTTTTCTTGTCTAGTTCTATTTGTAGTTTCTTTTTTTTCTTCTTTTCTCTTCTGATAACTTCTATGGCACATATTAATTCTTCTCGATAGTCAACTTTTGCCTCTTCAATTTCTTCTTCATGTGCTTCTTCATATTCTTCTTCAGAGTCTTCTTTATCAGAATCTTCTACTGCCATGAATAGAACTCTTCATGTTTCACTGTCACTGACTTCATCTTCATCTGATGATGATATGTCTTCTTTGGTACAAAATATTTTCTTGAAAACTTTCTTTGTAGTTCTTTTACCTTTATATGTGTGTTTGTATTTTGAGTAAACTTCATCATTTCTCTTTTTCTTATGAGGACATTTGTTAGCAAAATGACCAATACCATCACAATTCAAACAAATTAAAGGAAGCTTACCTCTATACCTACCGTTATTCCCTTGTTCAGTCTTTTGACGAAATTGGCCACTTCTTTATCATCTTCCAAAATGTCATTGTTGTTGCTATATTCTTCTTGTTCATTTTTCTTCTTCTTTGATCTTTGTGATGCTTTGAAGGCTACTTCTTTTACATCTGGATTTTCCTGTTCAGTTATCATTTCATATGTTGTGAAGATTCCATGAAGTTCATCCATACTTATTGAGTTTAGATTCGATCTTTCTTCTAGTGCTGACATCTTAGGGTTGAATCTCATAGGAAGAGATCTTAGTACTTTTTGAACAATTACAGATTCTTCGATTTCTTCTCCCAATCCTATGATTGCATTCACTGTTTCATCGACTCGTAAGAAGTAGGCTTCAATATTCCCATCTTCCTTCATTTTTAGTTGTTCGAACTGACCTCTCTAATTTTGAATCTTTGCTGCTTTGACTTTTGTATCTCCTTCATAAATATTTCGAAGCTTGTCCCAAATCTCTTTAGTGGATTTACAATGTGCAAATTTGGTGAATATCGTATCACTGAGACCATTCAAAAGTGTATTTTTATCTTTGGAATTATTCTCACCGAGTTTCATTTCTTTGTCATTTGTTGGTGGAACTGTTGGTGTTGTGTATCCATCTACAATTGATTACCAAACTTGAAATCCTTGTGCATCTACATATGTCTTCATCCTTATGCTCCAAAGAGCATACTTCTGTCCATCAAACTGTGGTATTCCATTTTTATACAAGTTGGTACTTTCCATGATCTACCTTTCAGTGGTTAAACTGATTTCTGAAGGAACCTACTCTGATACCAATTGTTATATTACTGAGAGGGGGGGTGAATCAGTTTTAGTGTAATTATAATCCTTTTTATTCAAATGTTAAATCAATGTATAATTATTATCCAATAATGAGAAATAAGAAATAAATAATCACACACATACATAGTACACCAGTGTTTTACGTGGAAAACCAAATCGGGAGAAAACCACAGAATTTTTTTTCTTATATGTCTTGAAGAATTACATTCTTTGGAAGCACCAACTTCCTTTGTTTTCCAGCTGCAACTGGAAGGAGGCTCCAACCCCCTGGTTTCTCAGGCTACAACCTGAGGGAAGATCCAACTCCCCAATTCTCTGGCTACAACCAGAAGGAGGCTACAACCCCCTATGTTCTCCAGCTACAACCGGAAGGTTGCTACAACCACCTGTCCTTACCCCGTCCAATCGTCCTAAAGTATAAGTAGAATGATGGAACCACTGTCAACCTGTCACTGTGAGATATATTGTTGTACAACTGTATCAACTTGTACCACTTCCCTGTATCCAATCTGTACAACTTCCATGTAATCAAACCGTACCTGAACTGAACATGTATCTACAAAAATACAACAAATATGTGACATGTAGTGTTGCAGCCCGTGTATGTACGCACCCTGTATGTATCCAGAACTAGGGTTTCCTTTCACTTGAAAACTTCTAACCCTCTGTAACTTCTTTCACATAGATCTGTAACCTGTCACTATATCCAAATTGTAACTGTACCATGTGCATGCATCCTCATACATAAACTCTACTCAAGGAAAGTATGTCTCTCTCTAGTCATGTGCCATATAGGTATGTGTAATCATGAACAATTATAATACCCCTCACATGATCTTAGTCATCAACCCCTTTCTAATATTCAACTTCTCAATACATCAATAAATACAAGATCTCAACCATGTACCATAAGAAGTCTTATCCATATGCCAAGAAATACAAGATGTGTCTCAACAAGAAGTATCAATGATAAATATACTAGCACTATATTTATGTAGATATTACTTATACAGAAGATCCCATGTAGCCACTAGTCTCTCTAGGGAGAATCCTCAAATCTCCATTGTTATTCCTCATGCATACATCAAAATCCAACTATTCATAGAAATAAGACATACCTTTTGAACCAATGGATGGATCTGATGTATCTGAGCACTCTAGACCTTCATGGGAGCTTGATCTCAGAATCTAGAACCTTTGCACTTTCATATTCTCAAGTTTCATGGCTTCATCAACATGTACTCACCCTATACACAGCCAGTCTATGTATGTACGCACCCTATACATATACAACCCGCGTATGTATGCACCCTATACATAGACAACCCGCGTATGCTTCAGAAAATAGGGTTTTTTTTAATCCGAGAATTTCACCGTCAACCCTTCGTGCTACCTCATACCTTTGCCGCTTCTGATGTATCCACAAGTATTTGCAATAAGATTTACACAAGAAAATAGATATACAATATGTACAAGTGTGTTCTTAATGAGTGAGCTTTGCCTCTTATTTATATCTTCATGTAGCATTACACTTTCCTTATTTTAGGGCTTCTTCATTTAAAATAAATTCTTATGCAAAGCACTTTGACCCTTGGGGGCTTCCATAAGACTCATGAGGGGTTCTCCAACTTCATATGGTCATAACTCTCTGACCATGAGGAGTTATGTGACGTTTCATATACCACCAGAAATGGCATGACAAGCACTATCCATCTAGGATAGTTTCACTAACAAATTCACTATCCTTCATCTCATTATTCCACAATTAAGCATGGGTTCTCTAACTCCGCAAAGCGTCTTCCCATGAGGGATTTCACCATAAGGGGACCACTTTGGAGTTCATCCATATTTACTTCTTATCAACCATGACAAAACTATAATGAGTAATCTTTACATCAAACAATATTGGGTCCATTACCCAAAAATTTGTGCTATGGGGCTTTCTTCAAGGGTTGACATCAATGACAACCAACCTTAATCAAAATATCACCTCCACTTCCTTACATCATTTCATCTTATTATTAGTTCCTTTTGAAAGCTAGGAATGAGGAATTATAGGAATGAGTTGCTAGTTGATTCGCTATTAGTTCAATCTTTATAGGAATGAGGAATTATAGGAATGAGTTGCTAGTTGATTTGTTATTAGTTCAATCTTTATAGGAATGAGTTACTAGTTGATTCGCTATTAGTTTAATCTTTGATTATAATTTTCTTTTAATTTTTAATGTTTAATATAGGTAAATAATATTTTTTATTGCAATAAGAAAATAATATTTTTTATTGCAATTAAAATAAATAAATAAAACTTTTTTTTTTTCGCAAACTATTGGATTTCATCTTAGAAGTCTTATTTTATAGGTTTGCATTAACACTTATGTTCTGTCAAATATTGAGTTGTAATAAATATTTCTCGTAATTTTTAATGCTAATATGAAAGCTGACATTTTGCACCGCCATCCGTGGATTGCCTTCCCATCCCCTCGTTGTAATAGACATTAATCTCCTTTAGTTGAATATTAGAGTCCCCAAGGTATGATCATATGGAATGAATCCCATTCTCGTCACATATCACTTCCCAAAACTTGGCTCCTCTTTGGTTCCCACACTACCCACCCTAGATGTGTAATATCTCTCTCATTCTCCTAACACAACCTCTCTCATTCTCCTAACACAACCTGAAAGAAAGAAATCAAAGTTTTGTAGAAATATCAATGGTTGTGAGTCGAACCTGAGGCCCCCTCCAATTTCTAAAGCATAAATCCTTTAGTCCTCAAATAGTACACAAAACCCCTCGGGGCACAAATAAGCACCATATGTTAAGTCATGCACAAGTCTGATGGAGATTTGTGGTGAGAAATTGGCTTCCATATCAAACAAAGATATCATCGATGTCTACATGCAATGGAAAAGTGAGATGCATGGTGTTTAAGATGAGAAGATAGAATGTGACTGGTAGGGTGATAGTGAAAGTGCTAGGATGCTACATAGCACCATTTTCAAGTTTTCAAACTTTGTAAGTCAATTTCTTTGTAGAGAATATTCCAAAAAGATAACCTATAGCAAAGTGTTGAGGCTTACTTTCTATCAGGTACTTCGTGAACCCTGTCACTATCCCTTTTTTTCATTCCAATAATGAATTTTCATCTACACACCTCCCATATTTACAGCATGGTCTTGCAAAGTCTATTTGTTTGAGTAGCTTATGATCTATTCCATTCTATTATGTTGAAATCTTAGCAATTGACTGGTATGTGTGACTGTTGTAGGGTAGAATTTAAAAGTCATTGAAACCTGAGCATCGAATCAAACAAGAAAACAAAAATTCAACACTTAATAGTTGGTTTCGTGACGTTTGGTTTAGGCCTTTTGCTTCCTTACAAGTTACAATCTCTGCTAACAACCTATTTACTCAAGATCTTCTATTGTAAAGGGTCTCAAATAACATCAACGAAGATGCCACGATGTGCTTCAAATATGTAAAGGCTCTTAAATACCATCAAAGAATATGCATAGTTAATACTTAAAATGTTTGTACTTAACAAACACTAAAAAGATCTATTATGGATTACATTAATATACATGTACTTAACAGGTCAGTGTAAGCCAAGACAATTGAAATAGGAAGCCCTATTGAATAAAAATGTAATCAATCTTAAACAAAATTCCATCCATTGTTTTGAAAATAAATAAACAGACTCAATGTTCAATGTTTAGGGGTTCATGGCTTCCAAAACCTTAATATCAAATACAAACAACGTAACACTTATTGTTTACCGAAACCAAACAAGCATCAAATTTTGATATCGCTTATCAACCATGCAAAGGCCACCTTCATCATAACTAGGGAAATTTTAGGGAGCCCCTACAACATGTTTGCAAAGACAAACATTGAAACCAAGCATGCACCAGATCTACCCTTGCACTAATATTCCTTGATCTTGCTTAGTGGCCTTCCAACGATAGCAATTGCAGGTGGTTTTCTCTATTGCTATAGCAATTTTGCATTGTTCCCATGGAAATAGTGATGGAACTATTGTGTAAGGTAAGTGTCACTAGTGTCAATTGACACAAGTCATGCATGCTTTCCATATGCATCCAAACTAACACTACTCATTCTATATGTCATGTTTGAAGGACTTGCTTCGTGTGGTGAAGTTGATGAGGTGCACAATAGTAATAGAGGAGCAAAGGCCATATGTAATTACCTCAATCAAATCCTCATACGCATTTCAAGAACATGAATAGATGCTTGCACTTAGTTCTAGATTCATTAGTAGAGGCACTACTTGCACTAAATTTTTAATCTTGTGTAACATCAAGGCATAATGATATTGTAGTAATAATACACCTTGAACCCACATGGAAAACTTGAACCATTGTGCTAACCAAAAAGAAATGTGATGTTTGGCAATGATTGAGAGTACACTCACCTTTTGTATGGATATGGTAGATTCAAAGTTGATTTGAACATAACAAATTACAAATTGAAAAATTGTATGATGAACACATGCTAGAGGTTTTCATTAGAGGAAATTTGAGGTCCAAAATGGGCTTCCTGAGGAAATAATAAAATAATAATTAAAATAATTAAATAAGAGTTATAAATTTTCAAAGGGAAAGAAAAAAACTATTTTTAAATGTATTTTTGACTTATCTCTTTATAAGTTTACTCGAATTTCAAGTGTGGGTATTCATTGGATGCAGAATTAAATTTTGCATCCAATGAGTGCCTACACTTGAAACTTGGGTAAACCTATAAAGAGATAAGTAAAAAATACAATTAAAAAAAATAGTTGTATTCCTTTCCCTCCAAAAATATTTAACCTTATGGTTGACATCATCATCTTGAATCTTATTTGTTCTTTTAAAGTTGATTTTGATAGTACATTTTTTATTATGAGACCCATTTTTCACCTCAAAATTCCCCTAATGAAATTCGCCACAAGTTCTAAGAAGAGCTTGGAATCCATGGTTCGTATTCAACTAATTTTACAGACGATTTGAAATTATTGAAATGGCCCAAACTATGTGAAGTCATGGTTGTCTTTGCTAACACACAATAAGGCAAAGAATCCCTTAAGGTGGGGCATTCTTGCATATTCCCTTTTACAGTTCAATGAAATCCATATTGTTACATCCATTGTTGCAGAAAATCCAACAGTGAATAATAATGATAGGAACATATTATTTTCTTCTTTGAAGGACCAAGGTGCAAAATATATGGATTCTTCAATATTATCAATTAAAACATTTTAATCTCCCTGACGTTTTATCCATAAGCTCCTCCCTCCATTCTAATATGTTAGAAGAAAAGGAATGCACTTCACATATAATGGACTATTATGAATTTCCCTCTCCTTGTGAGTGTAAATATTGCAATACCTAAAAAACAAATGTAATTTGTACTCAGCCTAGCAACTTAGAGATGGAGGAACATATTTATACATGAAATGAGAGAGGGTTTAGGTATTGATAATGGTGAAGAAACTATCTGAAATATATACATATTTATTAAATCGTGGAGAAACAATCTAAAAATATGTATATATTAGGACAAGTATTTAATCCGGAACTTGTTACTCAAGTTTTTCAAGCCAAAAAATCAAATGGGAGATGAAAAGTTTAGAGTAGGACTGTCATAAATTTCCATTGTTTTATTTTTTATTTAATTTGTTTTATCTAATTTTGTTTTGACAATAATTTCGATAAGTTAAAAATAATTATTAAATTTATTAAAACTGTAGATTTTGATTTAGCCACTTTAAAAATTTCATCAACGATCTCAAAAATCCTTGTTATTTTTATATTATATAATATACAATTTCATGAAACAAAAATGACTAATCATAGAATTTGTTGTTTGCATAATATCAATCCATTTGATGAGTTTTAGGTTTTCCTAAGGAGATTCTCTAAATTTTATAACATGCCGAAACCCTAAGCAAATCAAAATTCGTTTCGAGATAAAGTCATAATCATATCTGAAAATTAGTGGATATTTTCATAAATTTGTTTTACATACATATCACCAAAGGTATGGACACCTCTTATGTTGTAATGTGTGTTAAGTATATATGTCTACATATAATATAGACAATAATTACTAGTGGGTTTAAACACCATAATGACATTGCAATCATGGTATATATGTCTATATAATATAGACCATAATTATTGGTAGGTTTGAACACTTAACTCTCGAATCCATTGAATTACAAATGAAATATATATATCTACTAAGAACAAAAGTGAATACATACTCAACTTCTTTTGAACTTGTATGGTGTAAAGTGTAATTTTCCTATCAGCGCATTTGCATTGATACAAAATGGGATGATTGATTATGTCAAGTACAATAAGCACTGGTTTTTTTTTTGTTTTTTTTAAATGAAAGTTGTTTAAATATTTAATCAAAACCATCAACAACACTATTACAATGTGCTATTAGAAAGGCTATATTATAAGACCGGTTGCTTGACCTAAAATAACACTATTACAATGCGCTATTAGAAAGCCTATATTATAAGACATGTTGCTTGACCTAAAATAAATGTTGTATGAAATATATCTTCAATTAATCAAAACCATCAACAACATTATTACAATGCGTTATTAGAAAGCCTATATTATAAGACCTGTTGCTTGACCTAAAACAAATGTTGTATGAAATATATCTTCAAAAAAAAGTCAAGTACTATCAATATGCTATGCAATTTTCAAGTGCTTAGCAATTTTACATTAAATGTGAACAATGTAATCTTACATGTAGGCTGAAAAAATGGTAAAGAAAACAAATTCATTTATGATCAAGAAAAATTGAAATGCTAATTTTACTTATTGATATGAGAGGTCCTCACTTTAACTTTCATTTTGCAAGTTTAAAGTATATGAACAAACTTTGTCATATATCTATAAATAGTTGCAAAAATGAAAAAAGTTGTGGTCAAAATGTAAATTTCCCATGGATTGCCTTTGGTACTGCAGAAATGCTTTCATTCAGTGCTTTCCTTCTCTGCAATGAATTCACCCTGTCATTTTAGATTGTTGCAATATGGCTAGTTAACAATGTTAAGTTTTACAAGTAGTGTTATTAAATAAGTTTTACAAGTGACACCATTAGTTTTTTTCTAAGTGTCAACATTAAAGGAGGGATATGATAATTACTATATTTTGAATTGTTCTAGTCTTGTCTATTAACCACTCTTGTGTCAACATAGTTCCATTTTGTTTTCAACCTCTACCAGTCTTTGTTCTTCTACCGATGATTATGGCATTGTTATCCTCTTTTGTCTATCAATAGATGTCCATACATTATAAATAATATATAAATAAAATCCCTATAAAATCCTCTGGCAATTAAAAACAAAATTTCCCTCCCATCTTATGTCACAAGGGAGGTGCAATGCCACTTGAATTTTAATTTTGAAATTGGTAAGACTATCCTCCATGTAAGAGCAATTGCAAAATTCATCACCTTTACCAATTGCAAATTGAAATTCAAAGTTTTCAAACATCAACCCAATATTTTTTTTGTTATGTGTTTATATACATCATTGTATTTGTGATCCAAAATGGATCCAAATCGACAAATGGGTGTAATACTCAGTACTTGTAAGAGACAATTTGGCAATTTATGAAGATTAGATCAACTATGTAAAGACAATGTAAATGTAAAGATGAATGAGAAACAAAGAAAAAAGAGAAAGGGAAATAGATAATTAAATAAAATAAGAAAAATGAATAGGAGATAAGGCTAAGGAATGGGAAGTGAAGGGACATCGTTGTTGGTCTTTCCCTTACCCCCAATTCTCCCCATTTCTCTCATGTATTTCACTCTCAATGGATCTTTTTTTGGCCAAGAGA
>JZKD02S2222525.1:14610-77367 GCA_000966675.3 Picea glauca | reverse complement strand
TAAAAAATGAGTCCCGGCTACTAGGCCATTTTAGGTACTCATGTACGATGCAACTAATGAACACTAAATAAAGTGAGGAAAGAGGGAAAACCACATGGGAACAAAACCCCCCCTCAAAATATAATGTATCAAAAGAAGAAAATAGCAGTTGCTAGACAATTGTGTTCTTCACTGCAAGACGATCCTGCAAAGTCTGAAACTTTTGCTCACTGAAAGTCTTCATGAAGATGTAGAAACCGTTATGGATCTGATGAAGTCCTTTGGCAACCTATCGAGCCTTTTACCTCTTGATCCCATGGACCCAACTGCACCTGAAAATATTTGTTTATGGTGGATGTGGAACCAGATTCCAAGTTTGTTTCTGTAGGAGTGAGTCATACTCCTTTTGCATGGCTGCTTGCCATAATGGATTTCCCACAACCCTATTATAGTTATGTGGATCAATAGATTGAACCATATAGCAATGCATGAGCATTGCAGGTTCTGAAGCTGAAAGTACATGAGAAGGCTCCTCATGTTGATGAATTTTGTCTGCTCTTGTGTAAGAGACTCAATGAACTGAGCCAATGTAGGAATTTTCCAATTTGTTCTAAAAATACATCTGCCAAAATGGAAAATGGAGATATATACAGCATATTCTAGTCCTAACTTTGCCAAGATTGTTAGAATAAGTTGTTTCTCTTGTGTAGACTTGTCAATACCACATTCACCCAAGCTCAGTAGAAAAGATTTAAATTTAGTAAAAAAATCTTGTATATTATCAAAACTTTTAGGGTCTAAGGTATTCAACTCTACCTCAAGCATATGACCTTGCATCTCATCCTGATTTCCAAAGAGTCCTTCCAAGGTGGTCTAGATCTCTTTTGGAGTCTTTCATGCGACAACATGAAACCATAGATCAGTGGAGATTAACTCAAGAAGTAGTCATGTGGCCTCATCCTTATGGTTCGCCCATCTCATCTTCTCAATGGTTGATGTAGGTTTTGTTTATGTCGCCATTGTCAAATTATATAATCATTTCCTTCTGAGTTGTAATTGTGCATTGGGCTTCCAATCAAAATAATTGTATTGTGTGAGGATTACCACCACGTTTGACTGTATAATAGTTTCCATATCCATCTCTCCCATTGTTTCTAAGAACCCCTAAAAATTTACTCTCAATCTGCAAGTGAAAAAATTAAGAAATCACGACAGAAAGGGCACTTTAAGTGAAAATTTGTATCTGTTTCAAGAGATGATCTTCCAACTTACTTTCTGATCAAACGGTGAGGAGCCTCGTCAAACGGTTGAAAACTCACTTGCATAATGGGTCGATTTACTTCTCACACGGGGTGTTTCCTCAAAAACTTAATATTTTGGGAGCAATCACTATAGAAAGGTACGGCCATTGATTCGTATTAGTTTCAGTAGGATATCTTGTGGCTTACTTTCTGATCAAACGGTTAAGAATCTCACCAAATGGTTGAAAACCCACTTCCAAAATGGGTCGATTTACTTTTCTCGTGGGTTGTTTCTTCAAAAACGTAATATTTAGGGAGAAATAGCTGCTGAAAGGTACGACCACGGATTTAGCTCGTCGAAACTCAGATTTTCCTTATTCTTTGGCTTGTTTGGCTTGCTCCAGGCAGCATAGCTCTGATACCATGTCAATGTTTCATGGAAACCTGCACAGGAGATCTAGCTAAAGCATGTAACACCCTGTTTCCCCTAGCTTGTAATTAATATTAAAATAGGATTACCATGCTAAGGCATGCGGACAATGTAAATGTATTATTGGTAAACTGCCCATAACTGACTGATGGGGGTGAAGCCTTGAAGTATGAAGCATGATATCTCTAGAGGAAAGAAATCAATTAATGAAGAAAGGATCGGTAGTTGAATCATCAACCACCCCCATGAATGGAAACATGTTCTAGTTGTAGGATGTCAGCTCAAATGGAAAACTGAAGAAGAGTATCGCCCACCCACTGCATGAGAAGTGTTGAAAGAATAGATCCATGAAGAAAAATGTCAAGAAGATCTCAATGATGAAGACCTAAATGAGACATTGGTATCCATTATCTTGCTTAATGAAGGTGAAGTTGTCCTACCTCAACTTCCTATGCACATGAAGATTAATAAATGATCAACATGAGTGAAACAAATGATCTTGTGGAGGATCCTTATGACATGGTCAATCAACATATTGATGATTTCATACATTTTGGGAGACGTAGATGGGGTGTGGGTTGCATCATTTTTTATGGAGATCTTATTTATAATGTTGAAGGTATCTCTCAAGCAAAAGATTTTGAGTTGTCATCTTCAGAGGATTGGTCTTCATGCATATATGATTCATATTTTTAGCAGCCTGATGGTGATATGCCATAGACTTGTTCCATCCATGTGAGGATGACTTTTCAAAGCATATTCAGGATGATTTTCAGTCATCCCTTGGGAGTTGTGATCCACATCCTTTTGTGGATGCAGACATGTTCTATGAATCTATGTCTTCAATTTTAGATGAACACCAGAACATGGCCATCCTAGAGAAATCAAAGGCTCTTTATACAAAGCAAAATTATTTTCATCTTGGGGATTTTTACAAGGATTCACAAATGAAGAGGCAACATTTTTTTTTCTATAGACCTGAGCTTGTCCCTTACCTCATTTATTCTTCTCAAGGAAATAATGGGGTCTTCTTGGGATCTCTCATATCTTCCTAGTCTTCAGGAAGTAGTGATCATGCTAACCGGGATGGATATGAGTCATCCTCTACATGCCATAGTATCATTCAGAGATGGATCGATCAGGCTTGTGGATTTTCTTTCCAACAAGATTTCCTCCCTCCCACCCATCTCTATGAGTTGCCTCCTATGATTGATTATATGTTTATTCATCTCCATGATTATTATGTTCTTAACTTTTCCTTGATATGTTTTATAACTAAGCACAGGGGGAGACACTTGGTTAAGATGTTGAGCATATGGTTACATTGGGTATACAATTTCACCTGACATCCAATGAGACCCGGTCTTCATGGGCCACTAGCTCTAGGTAAGTAGGTAGGTCATCTTGATTTCCCATGAGTTTTCATCTTGCTTTCTCATGGTAGTTTCACGGGGTCTTCACTCAATGAATCTGGGGCATAGCACCTTCATTATTGGGATATTAAAGAATACCCCTAATTTCACTAGATATTGATAAATACCTTCCAAAATCCTTTTGTTGAACCCCCCTCCCAATACATCTTTCCAATAAAATAAACCCCTATTTTTACTATATTCCTCTTTGTACACCCCACAATACCTATAAACCACCTAAGACCCCACATTCCCCCCCAACATCTACAATATAATGACTTTGTTTTTCATAATTTAAAAAAAAACCTTATAAATGAACATGATAAGATATTTCTCAACAAGGTGAATCCCCCATGAGGGGGGTTCATGTAATATACCAGATATAAAAATTATGCAGAACATAAATAAAATGCTAGAAATGGCATAATAACAGCAATATAACCAGAATAATCACCACAATAACACTGTAACGATATAAGAATAACAACAAAAATAACACTTTGATTCTGAGAACAATGTTCATGGGCCTCTTCGAGGGGGCAACCTCGAGTTGAGCAGAGATCTATTACAATAATCTTCAAGTTAGGATTCTCATACCCTCGACTCCTATTTATACTAAATATGTCTATCAAAAGAAGCATCTAGAGGAAGATCCTTCTAGAAGCGGAAGATTCTATTAGGTCTTCTTACATTCGACTTATTCTATTTTATTGCAAGGCCTTATTAATATTGACCTTTATTACATCCGAATATATTGTTCTACCTATGTGTGGGTTAGGACCCTAACATGTTCTCCCCCTTAAAAACAATCTTGTCGTCAAGGCTTGAGATGTGGAAATTACTGCAAAATGGTAGTTGGTTCCCAAGTGGCATCTCTTGGAGTTGTATCTTTCCACTGGATTAACACTTCCTTGATGGTTCTCTAACACAGGCGACGCTCACCCTAGTCAAAAACTGCTTTTGGTTGTAGCCAAATGGATCCTTCTTCGGCTAACTCGGGAAGGTTGGTTTGAATTTGGCACTTAGTTCTGATCACCTTCTTTAAGCAGGAAACATGAAAAACAAGATGTAGCTTCGAATGACTGGGCAAAGATAATTGATAGGCCACCTATCCCACATGCTTGAGAATTGTATAAGGACCATAAAATTTGGGTGCTATCTTCTAACAATGCTCGGCCTTGAGGGAATTGTGCTTGTATGGTTGCAGGCGAAGAAACACTTAATCCCCTTCTTCAAATTGACGTTCAGAGCAACCTTAATCTGCTTTTTGCTTCATGCGATTTTGTGCCATGACCAAATTCTCTTTGAGGGTATGGAGAATAGCCTCTCGAAGTGTTTGGTCAACTTCTTGGACCTTAGAGACACTAGGTAAGTATGAGAGAATTGAAGGTGGCTTCTGTCCATATACTGCTTCAAAAGGAGTCATGTGTGTAGTTGTATGGTATGAAGTGTTGTACCACCATTCAGCTAGGGGTAACCATTGAGCCCACTGATTTTTATTTTCCGAGGCAAAACACCTCAAATATGTTTCCAAACACTTGTTGACAACTTCAGTTTGACCAACAGTCTGGGGATGATAAGTTGTGATGAGATGCAATTGGGTGCCTTGTAGCTTGAACAGTTCTTGCCAAAAATTGCTTGTGAAAGTTGGGTCGCGATAAAAAACAATAGAGTGTGGCATGCTATGGAGCTTGAAGACCTAATCCATGAAAATTTGAGCCACCATGGATGTTGTAAACGGGTGTTGAAGAGAACAGAAATGAGCATACTTGGAAAGGCAATCAACAACCACCATGTTGACTAATTTATTTCCCGATTTGGGTAAGATTGTAATAAAATCCATAGATATGTCCTTCCAAATAGCAGGTGGAATCAGGAGTGGTTGTAGTGTGCCCGGAGATTTGACTGTTTATCCCTTGTTGCATTGACACACATCACATTCGGTGACAAAATTACGAATGTCTTGTTTCATACCATCCTAGAAAAAAGAACGTTTGACCCTGTCATAGGTTTTGGTGAACTCGGAGTGCCCCACTAACGGTGTAGCATGAAGCTCAAAAAGTATCATGGACTGAAGCTTTGATTGTTTACTTATATAAAAACAGCCTTTGTATCAAAGCTCATCATGGAGCCAAGAGTACCTTGGGGAAGCTGGAGCACTGGACTGCAATTGTTGGATCAACTGCGAACTTTTGGGATCTTGTAGCCATTCCTAGCGAACAACTTGGAGCCAATCTAGTACAATGAAGGAAAGAGAAAAAAGGGATCCTTCATCTTCATATTTGCGGGAAAGTGCATCTGCAACCACATTTTCTTTGCCTTTCTTGTAAATGATCACATAATCACAGCCAAATAGCTTAGTTACCCATTTTTGTTGCTCCGAGGAGGAAATGTGTTGTTCCAAAAAATACTTGAGGCTTTGATGGTCTGTCTTAATTTGGAAGCATTTCCCCAATATATAAGGGCACCACAAATCAACGGCATGTATAATAGCCAACATTTCCTTTTCATAGATAGATTTGCCCAGATTTCTTTCATATAGTTGCTTGTTGGTAAAGGCCAAAGGCCAACCCTCTTGCATAAGAACAACACCAATTTCTTTCCCTAAAGCATCACATTCCAAGACAAAGGTCTTTGTGAAATCAGGAAGGGCCAGGACTAGAGTGGTGCACATGGCCATCTTCAAGGTTTGAAAATATTGAGCAGCAGCTAGAGTCCAAGTGAAAGAGTTCTTTTTTAGGAGAGCAGTGAGAGGTGTTGCAATCTTTCCGTAATTCTTAACAAACTTGCGATAATAACCTGTTAAGCCCAGAAATCCACGCAATATTTTGAGAGTCTTTGGGTGAGGCCAATCTTGCATAGATTCAATATTTTTAGGATCCACCCTGACGCCGTCCTTTCCAACTAGATGACCCAAGTACTCTACTTCTAAGGTGCTAAAATCACATTTAGACTGTTTCAGGAAAAGTTGGTGCTGAGAGAGTAGATGGAGAACTTGATCCACATGAGCAAGATGTTATGTCCAGGTCTTGCTATAGATGAGGATATCATCAAAGAAAACTAAGACAAAATGACGAAGAAAAGGACAGAACACATGATTCATGGGGCTTTGGAAGGTGGAGGGGGCATTACACAAGCCAAAGGGCATGACCAATAACTCATAGTGGCCCTCATGAGTTATAAAGGAAGTCTTGGGAATGTCTGCCTATTTCATACGTATCTGGTGGTAGCTCGAACGAAGATCAAGTTTAATAAAGAATTGGGTGCCACTCAGTTCATCCAGGAGGTCATCAATGACAGGAATGGGAAGTTTGTCTTTAATGGTAAGTTTGTTGAGGGCACAAAAGTCAAGACACATTCACCAAGAATCTTATTTCTTCAGGACCATGACCACAGGAGAAGAGTAGGGGCTCGTACTAGGGCGGATAACACCTACATTAAGGAGTTCCTAGAACATTTTCTCAATTTCATTTTTTTGGGAAAAGGGGTTATGATACAGACGGATATTGGGAGGAAGGCTTCCGGGTACAAGGGGAATGGAATGATCATGAACACCACGTGAAGGAGGGAGTCCCTGGGGAATGGAAAAGACCACTTGATGTTTAGAAAGGATGGCTTGGAGGTCTTGCAACACTGAGGGTGTTTATGTTGATTAGATGGCATGGAGTTGAGAAATAATACCAGAATGACCCTTTTTGAGTATCTTTTCCATGCGATGGGAACTAATGATCTCAGGTGAACTGACGGTGATGCCTTGGAACTTATATTGGTGGCCCTCCTGGTCAAATTGCATGGTTAATTCCTTAAAATCCATGATAATGGGACCCAAAGTCCTTAGCCAATCTACACCCAACACAATGTCACACCCACCCATGTCTATAGAAAACATATCAAATTTCAGGTGGTAGTCACCAATTTGGAGACGCAGATTTTCAAAACGCCCTCCACATTTCATGAAGCCACCATTGGCAATCATGATTTGGAAATTATTGACGGCATGGATGTAGCAATGAGTTTCTTGGGCAATGCGGCAATGAATAAAATTATGGGTGTTGTTGGAGCCACCTTTGTTTTTTAGCCCGTTTTGAATTCCATATCTTAATGCTCAAAATCGAAAGATGGTTTTCATATTTTCCTTCATTTGTTCCAAAATCTCTAAAGTCTCATCACGTGAACGACGACGGTTATCATACTCTCAAGGTGAGTTCTAATTTTCGTTCAAATGATTTTCCCCTTTTTGTTACCTCAGGATTTCATATGTCGGATGTTATAGATCACATAGTTCACAAGTCTCGAAGAGTGAAACGGCAAAATCACTTTAAAGTTTTACCCAGGTCAGTAGCGAGAGTAAAAAAAATTAAATTATGGTTAAGCATCATCAGGGTTTCGCGTCTCGACGTTTACTAACTCCAAAAGTCTTACTATCGTAACCCCAATAGTTGAAACCACGAAATTCTTGTTTTAGTAACCCGCATTAATGTTAAAGGTAAAAATCTTAGCCGCAGTTAAGCTCTGTCGAAAATTCGCAACTCGGCATACGAACTTCCCGGAAGCTATACCTTAGAAGCTCTGAGTCACGAAGTTGCGATATAAATAATCACGTAATTAATTAAGTGCCTAATCATAATTACATTTTTTATTAACCAGAGATAATCATCGCAATCTCGGGTCTTAGAGGTTCAAAGGGTTAAAGTGAAAACTCCCGATGTAGCGAGTACCAAAAGATTAATTAACGTCGATAGAACCTGATTAATTGAGCTAAGCCAGTATGTCTTGTGATTTGATGCATTCACAGTCTACGAGGCAATATTAATTTTTCCTTGTGCCAACTAACATTTCGAACTGCCAAAATTTATGGCATCAATTAGAAACAAGGCAAATCGACAAGTAAGGATTGTGTTTTTTTTGCTAAATTTATATTTAAGCATGATTTGAACGTTCTGTTTTTGAAAAGTACCGAGTTTTAAATGGTTTCAAATATATAGAGTTGTTATTTGTTATCGAAAATTCATTTCTATATTACACAGAGCAAACTTTTCTCAGCGAACTAATTTCTGTATGTATACATATTTTTATCGCAGAAGAGCTAAAGCAGGATCCCCCGCCATGGCCCCGCGAAAAGCGTCTAAAGACAACGTTGAGGTTTCGGGACAAGGTTCAGAAAACGTCTCTGATACTTCACCTCGAAGCATCGACTTTGTCAAGACCTGGTCGTTTGTTTCTGATGTTCTACAGTCCGAATTGGTAGATTATTCTGATGATTCCAGTGACAATTAAAAAGATGACCTGACCACCAAATACAAGATCTTCGTCCAATCTGGAATGCATAAAGTAGCAGCCAGGCCATGACTGCTCCCTTACTATGATATGGTCCTTTGGGCATTAGACCATGTGGACATACCAACCAGAACCATCATCAATGAACAGAAAGTCACTATTGGGACTTTCAGACCCGAACAACTGCAGGCTATGTACAAGTTGCCTACTGTGTCAGACCTTACATACGATGTCGAATTCTTGGAGAACTTCAAATAGAAGGAATGTGTGTAATATGACAAGACTATGTCCAGTTTAATCAGAGATTGGGTTTCGCACCCTGTGAAGTTTAGAGCAGACAGTAATGGTATATATTCAATAGCTTCCTTGGAACCACAGTTCAAATATGTAGCTATGATGGCCTGCAGATTATACGGGAGAGAGGACACCACACATTTCTTTCTTCAGTGGGTGCCTCTAATACATTCAATCGTCGAAGGCTGTTCCTTCGAATGGGCTAAAATTTTGTATGATAGCTTGACCAGTCGAGTTACAGAGTATCGGGCACAGAGGGAGAGCGGAAATATTGCTTCCTTTTTTATGTCCGCGTACATTATGGACGTCGTTTGTTTTCTAATGCCCTTTCCCTTAATGAGATGGAGTTGGACTCCATCAGAGGCTAAGCCCATCCACATCTACCATTCAAAACTATGGGAAAATAAAGCGGCAGATTTTGTGTATGAAATCTTTAACTGGGTAATGGTACCACTGCATGTCACTATTTTTGACCACCCGCCACCCAGGATCTCGAACAGTATAGTGATGAATCTGAGCAATATAGCCGACTGGTTTGTAGAAGCAGAATTCTCATATCTCATAGTTTTCGGGGCTTCTGTTCCCCCGCATGCATTACCATTATTCATACCCAACAAGCTGGCTTGTCATGAGGTTGCTAGGAAAACCGTAATTGGTGGCATAAGAAAGAAGCTTAAGGGATATTCAAAGAAGGTATGGCCACCTTTTCCTGTTCATTTAAATTCATATTCTTTTTTAGATTTCGGGCATGCTAAAGCTGAGGCAGCAGCCCTGGAATACCTAAAATTGGTTCATATTGAATTCAAGAAGCACGATCCGCAAAGGGTCGTAAGTAATCACTTGGCTAATTGCGGACTCAAAAGGTTCGAACACGAGAATTCTCCCTCGGATGACATTTTCCAAGGCGCAAGATCTTATGCCGATATTTTGGCTCAAATACAAGCCCTAGCACCCGAAGAGAGGGTCGATGTTCTAAAATTCCAAGAACATCGACGCAGTTGTCTTCCCATAGTATTGCGGGGTGAGAATCCAAGTACATCAGAAGTGAAACAAAAAGGAGTCGAAGGCTCCAAAGATGCGACACCCAGCCAAGAAAAACACCAGGACGGGGAAGACCAAACTAGGAGTCCGAAAACAAAGATAAAGACTCCTGACCCACCGAAAAAGAAGACTCCAGTTACTACTCCAAAACAGCCAGCTAAGCAAATCGGAGATCCCATCGCATCCATTACTCCCTTGCAGTCAAATCATGGAAACATAGACGCAGGGTGGATTTTAAATGAAGAATTGAGACCTATAAGGATGGAATAGCTCCCTCCAAATGAGTTCTTTTTCGATAAGAAGAGAAAGGCTATGGTAAAAAGAGAAGTCTATCAGGAAGGGGGATCAATAGCCAAGAAGTACAAAGTGTTGACTGATGGGAAAGACAAGAATAAAGAAGAGTTTGCTACAAAAATAGTCGGGACATTAGGGGCATATGCTACAACAAACCAATTTTCAGTCGGGGTTTTGAAAAATTAGCTAAAGTGAAAAAATCACCTCATCAAAACCTTAGAAGTTAGACTAGCCACAGTAGAGGAGGCTGCCAAGGACCAGGCGAGCACAGAAATAGAACAAGCAAGGTTGGCCGATAAAGGGGAGATAGAGCTGCTCAAAACTAAGCTCGAACAAGCAGAGATGGTGGTTCAGAACGGTCAGATACAAGCGGGCTAGCAAAAGGACTTGATTGAACAGCTACATGCTAGAGTGGAAATCGCCAAAAGTAAAGTTATAAATATCGGGATGTTCCAGTCCCAGGCGATGGAGATTCGGAGTAGAGTTTCTGCAGCCTAGCGAAGTTTACTCGCCAAGGTAGAGGTAATTCAGGACAACTGCTTACTCGTTGATCAAGTATTGGAAAATTTATCTGTCAGATAAAGAGAAGATGGAGCAGCTCGGGTCACTTTTCAAGAGGTTGTAATAGCTACAA
This sequence comes from Picea glauca, assembly GCA_000966675.3. Taxonomy (NCBI): domain Eukaryota; kingdom Viridiplantae; phylum Streptophyta; class Pinopsida; order Pinales; family Pinaceae; genus Picea; species Picea glauca. The sequence goes on along the minus strand of JZKD02S2222525.1, from coordinate 66,765 downwards.
ACAACAGAGAATCGGGAAGTACTCCCAGGTTTTCCATTTCGGAGCAGACCAGAGGAAATATTTTATTGAAAGAATGGGAGCACAGTATATCAGAAGGTAAACTGCAAGCCAAGAGGGTAATGAAATCCTTTGAAGAGGATTTTGGTTCTATAGATGGTAATCTGTTAGGTATTGATAGTGAAGGCAATGCTGAGACATTGAGTCAAATGAATATAGTGAAAATCTCTCTTGATATAAATGAAAAAGAAGAAAGAGATTCGGCCGAAATCTCACAAGTAACTATGGCAGACATAGTTCAAATAGATAAATGTATGATTAAACCATGTGTGCAATTATGCGTTATTGACATCATAGACCGACAGATGGAAGAAAGGTTACCGCAATTAGCCCGAAATTGTTACTCTTTTGAGGCCAACTGTCAAGGGGAACTGTCAAGGTTGATATCTCGACTGGTGGAAAGAAGTGTCACTTGTACCGAGCATGCGAGAGGACAAGATTCTGGTACCAAATAAAGACAGAGATGAAGAAATGGAACGATTGTTCTCCTTCTTATCGTAACTAAAAATCTTGTAACGATTGAGATTCCATCTTATGTAAAACTGTATAAATATACCATAGAAAGAAAGAAAAGGGGCTGGACCTTTTTGTGTCAATTATAATAGAGGTTTTCTATCTTGAGAGTTAATATAAAGCAAATCCGAAAATTCTCAATTCCGTCATGACTGTGTTATGAGTTTGTTTCCTTGTATCTCATATTTCATTTCCTTTCATATTTGTATCTGATGAATGCTTCGCTATAATTTAGTACAACCGAATTAATTCTGGTTTTCTATATTGTTTACTATTTTTCCTCTGTACGAGCTATCGACAGGTGTAAGACCAGTCAACACTTTAGAATTCTATATATATATTATGCTTCAACGGGTTATTTCTTTACCTTTTTCTTCTTCTGTTTATAAGTGAGATTCTCCCTTGATAAGAGCCTTACATGATAGACAGCTTAATGTTTTCTCCCACCTCATACATCCTTATTAAAATATAACTCAGTTACGGGAAAGGGCCTTTGGTTTGCACCCTATTCTCACTCCTGGAACTGTAAAATCTCCTTTATACGACCGAATTGAGACAGCACCTAAATTTCCCCCGGGATTTTCTTATCATCCTGTTCCTCCATGACTGTCCCTGTAACAAGACAGCCTAATATCGAACTCGGACTATCAGATCAAACACATATTGCCTTAAATATTTTTGATACTATTCTTAAAACAGCCACTACCCAGGTTGAACTCGAACATTCATGAGCAACGATTGAAAGGGATATAAACATTCAGGAACAGTTGGAAGCTAGACAACCCCAACTCAGAAATCATCCCTAGTTTCCCTTACCAAAGGTTGACGTTTCTTCCTTCTCTACCCCTTACTCACTTTCAGATGCCTAGACACTGTACTTGTAAGCCTTAAGTACAGACTCTGGAACTACAGGTGCTTCCACTATCAACCAGAATGATGACCTTTCGATGCTTGATGTAACCGATTAGCTTGATGTAACCGATTAGCTTGAGCATTGAGGGAAATGACCGATTCTACTTCGGGAGGGTCTGAGGGAGGGGTTATGTCGGGGGTTTCAGGTGACTTAGACACAAGGGGAGTTTCAATATCCTCTTCCTAAATATCCTCGGAGATGGCCATAAACAACTTTTGTTCCTTACATTTGTAGCCCAGGAAATATTTGTCATCACAATTATAACAAATGCCTTTGAGTTGGCGTTCAGCCATTTCAGCCCTGGTCAATTTTTGGATCTTTAGTGGAGTTGTGGAAGTAGTGGAATTTACTGGTTTACGGTGAGGGATAAAGGAGGGTTTCTAGTTTTGAGAAGATATAACTTGTTGTGCTTCTTTATCTCTTTTAGTAGCCTCCACCCAACTATGAGGCCAAGCCATGAGGACATGGGCCCAAATCTCATCCTTGAGGCCACCGATAAAACATTCTCGGAAAAAGGCATCAGACATGCCCTCTGTCCGAAAAGTCAGGCGCTCAAAGGCAGCTGTAAATTCTTCCACTGTTCCTGATTGTTTCAACTTTGTCAAATGACCCAAATGGTTGGTATCAATGTCAAAGCGTTCATAAATCTCTGCCACAAAGTGTGTCCAAGCAATATACCCTTGATGAGAAGTTTTTCTCCATTACCGCCATTGCCAACGTTATTGATCTAGATGGAGAACACCATATCCGAATTTGGCCAAGTCATCTGTAATGCCATATAAAGAGAAATAATGTTCCATTTGGGTTACCCAACTAGTGGGATCTGATCCATCAAATTTGGTCACATCCACCCGTGGAAGGCGTAGGTCACATTGAAAGTGATGGTTCTGAAAGTTATGGGAATGAGAGGAATGGTCACCTTCAGTATGTGGAGGTGAGGAAGAGGAAGGGTTATCTATAGGGATATGCAGTTTGGTGCAGAGTGACGAAAAGACAGATTCAAGCTGGGTGGTGAGGTCTTGTTTGATTTCCTCCATTGAGGATTGCATGGTTGTATTAATGGCAGCAACATCGGCACTGAGTTATTTCACTTCTTGTTGGGTCTTGATGAGACCAGATTGCAAGGTGTTGAAGCGAGCTTCCAAGTCTTGGCTACGCGTATGGGCCATGAGGATGGGGAAACTGAAAAGGGGCGGGCGGGGTCAAAAATTTTGCCGAAAAATGATATGGATGAATGTGATAAGGGAGAAGAGATGAATCCAATGGAATAGGTATCAAATAATGGTGAAATTTTTTTAGACTCTGGTCTAAAGAATACTGTAGAGAGGAAATGCCCAAATGCTTAACCAGAAAGAAATGTGTATTTACTTGGCAACCCGAACACAGTTGCGCGCCAATAGATCTTGTTTGTTTTAATTTTTTTATGTTTCTATCCCCAAGGGTTAGGTATTCAAGGGTTCTATAGACAAGGGTTTGCCCTGTGCTATAGCTCTTTGATATACGTGTGGGGTCCAACAATAGTACTCAGCCCACTATCTCAGGGCACTAACTAAGGAGGATAGACCGTACCCTTAGCCGTACTACTCGACTACCCAGGTACTAGAGAGTATCTTCTCGAGTGTTGTTCTTAGTGGCATTATAGCAGTCAGGAGGCCAATTATTTTATCTAAAGAGGGCTTCAGAAAATCTAGTTTGATCTGTACATAGGTGTTGTCTGATGCGCTACCACTCGAAGGGTTACCAACAGGGGTTACAAGGGTGGACAACAGATGTGCTCTTAAGAACCACTTGTATTTTCTATGTGAATGAATCCCTCAATCACGGTTTTATGCGCGTAACGACAGATCTCTATGGCTTAAAGATGTTGGAATACATCTCTACCTTGAAAAACAATTACCCACAATTTCTGCCAAGGAAAGTGCTCTGATACCACTTGTAAAATACCAGATATAAAAAGTATGCAGGACATAAATAAAATGCTAGAAATGGCAGAATAACAATAATATAACCAGAATAATCACCACAATAACACTGAAATGATATAAGAATAACAACAGAAATAACACTTTCATTCTGAGAGCAATGTTCACGGGCCTCTTCGAGGGGGCAACCTCCAGTCGAGTAGAGCTCTATTACAATAATCTCCAAGCTAGGGTTCTCATACCCTCGACTCCTATTTATACTAAATATGTCTATCAAAAGAAGCATCTAGAGGGAGATCCTTCTAGAAGCGGAAGCTTCTATTAGGTCTTCTTACATTCAACTTATTCTATTTTATTGCAAGGCCTTATCACAGTTTCAGGTCCCAACAATGGAACCATTTGTTGGCACATGGGCAGACCCAAGGTTCAATGCTACAACAACGCACCAAAAAAACCCTAACTACCGACCCTTTTGGAAACACCTACGAAGCAAATGAAGTCTCACCTGAGGTAGAGGCAAGGGTGGTTGCAGGACTCAGGTGTCTGCAACCTTAGCTGGGACACAGATCTATGATTGTAATACTTAACAACGCACTTAGCACCGACAATTCATCAATATTTGACCATTATCTACTCTGCAAATAAAACAAAGCATCACATCATTCATCCAGATCTAATGTATCTAAACACTTATCATAGAGAGGTAGATTAGATCTAGCAGATTCAAGCACTAATCACATTCACATAGGTCAGATCTAACATTCATATACATCATTAGCACAAATCATAAACAGATCTATCTATCTATATCAAAACACTTAGCAATTAAAAACATAAACACATCAACACACCACACAAATCATAGCAACACAGCATGTACATGGTTCACCCCCACCTTGGGGCTACGTCCACCAACTCTTATTCTTTATTATCTTCGGTCAAGATTTTTATAGGCACATAGCATCAAAATCCTACTCCACAGAAGATAGGAGATATGCGCACACTTCGCTAGATCCTCCTTCTTCGAGCTAGGGTACAGCATCAAGCCTTCTTACAATTACTTGCATGTAGCTCTGCAAGTCTCACACAGTATGCACAAATCAAGTACTTAGCACTCAGCACTCTTACAATCCCTATATCACACAGATCGGATCTCTAGCACTTAGCACTACTTATCACCCTTTTTTCCTCTTATTACATTGCCTAGTCTTCTATATATACATTACAAAAGTGGGCCTAAGCATGGGTAAACCCATGGGCCGACATTCTCATACATGTTACATAATCCCAAAACCCATGTTGTTCCAGAGTTTATACTTAAGTCTTTAAAATATAAATTCTAGGCATCCGAAAAAGTAAAGAGGGTTTAAAACATATAAAAATAAAAAGGGTTCTTTAGGAAAGAAGCTATGGCTGATTTCTGAGTTGTCTTTGTCTAGCTTCAAATCATTACTGGATGCTTATGTCATTTTCAATGGCTTCCCATGAATGTTCAAGTTCAACCCTGCTGGTGGTTGTCTCTAGGATAGTATTAAATAAGGCTAACGTGATGATGGTTTGATCTGTGAGGTCGGGTGCTATATTAGGCTGTCTTGTAATAGGTACAGTCATAGAGGAAAAGAAGGTTTAAAGATCTGTTGATTTTAGGTTTGTTGTTTCTATTTTAGATTATATGAAAAAAGTTCCTAAATTTAAATTAATAATATAACAATTTCAGAGGTCGTTTCCCATATCTGTGTTAAATTGAAAATAATGAATATGATGAAAGAAAACATAAAGTTGTTTAAACAACGTGAGGCATCAATCATGGAAGAATCTCACTTTGTGATAGAAGAATAAACTAGATGAGAAACCTTTAATGAAGCATAAAATATGGTAATCTAAATATTTCACAGGTCTTGTGTCTGCTAATAGCAAACACAGAAGAAAAGTTGTAAAACAATTAGATGACTAAATAACAAATAACCACAGTAGATATTGTACTAAGTTGTAGTTAAAAATTCATCAAAGATATATAAGAAATGATGTGGAATATGAAGAAATAGAAGAACACAAAACTCAGGTTTGACGGAATATGGAGTCTCCAGTTTGCATTTGTATTAATTCTGGTAAAGGAGAAATTTCTCTGCTACAATTGGCCAGGAAAAAGCCTTTTCTAAGTCTTTTGAAATTATATTTATACAAAGGTTCTCAACCCTAGATGGTTGGAACTTTCCTTACTCCTAGATTTTTAACGGTTACAAAAATAAAGACTTGAACCGCTTCATTGGTTTCTTTCCTATCTTCTTACATACACCGGTATAACGAGCAGCATGTATCATTTCATCATTTCTTTGAAGTACTTTCTTCACTGGGCTCAAGACACTCAACGCACCTCCTTATAAACTGTGTTAATATTTGCGAAGGCTCTGATGCATCCTTTGCTTTAAACAGATACAACTTCCTATGAATGTTTAGCAAGCTGTCATCAATCCTTTCATCATCAAACTTCACTGATTGTAATTGTAAACTCGGCTTCACCAACCATCTATCCATTTGGGCAACGTCAACCTGTTTTAACTAAGAAATTTCAATCTAAGCTTCATTCAAGCTCTCTTTTATGTTCATTTGATGCCTTATAACATTGATCTGTCCTAGTAGTCCAGGACAATCGCCCTTTCCAATTTCTAGCGATTTTTTATCCAACGCATTGAAGGTCTCTTCACAATCTTTTAATTTCTTTGGCCATTTTCTTACCTTCGGCTATATTGGCCTCCCATACCTTTAGCATGATATCACCCATGATTTGTTCTGCGATAGACAACCTAGGCTTTATTGATACTTCTTCTTTAGCCGAAAATATGACTTCTTTTTAAAAGCGGCTCGGGCTACTGTAGCCTCTTTCTCTTTGAAAGCAATGTTCTCTAATGATTGACTTACTTCTCGAAAATAGTTTTGAATGATCTCTACTTTAGAAAATAGACTTTGTTGTTCTGCCTCTAGCTTATGATGCACTTCCAATGCCTAGGCTTGAAACGTTGTTACATTTACAACCTGGCTTTCAGTAGAACTCAACTTTGATTGCAACTATTTTACTAATTCTTCTTTCTTGATGACTTGCCCTTGATTGGATTGCATTTTCTTACACATCTCACCTAAACTAGACTTGAGCAGTTGAATCTCCTGTTTGTCAGCAGCTCTAGCCTGTTCCAGTCCTTTATTTATTTCATGTCTAATATTTTTCTCTATATTTCTTATTTGACTTTGCAACTGAGCTATCATTTGATTCCTTTGTTTCAGCCTTGCTTTCAAATTATCAACTGAAAACAATTTGGTCGTAGCGAAAGCTCCCCAAGAGCCTGCTACCTCTGTGGCAAAGTCTTCCTCTTCTAGATTTTGTCCATCCACAAGTATCATGTGCTTTTTGATCAATGTACCTTCTTTCAGGTGAATTTCTTGTTTCACTACATATTTTCTCTTTTCACTGAAAAAGAAGTCAGAGGAAGGTATTTCTTCAATAGAGATTGGGGTAAGGTCACTTACATACATAGCTCCGAGATGGGGAGTCCTAAAACTTGACTGTAAAGGAGTCAATTCTATAATAAGGTTGCCTAACTCTGTGAATTGTGTTACTTCTGTTATTTTGGGGGTATCGGAAGGAATTCTTGACAATAAAGGAGAAGTTATTTGATTTGGTTTTAAAGGTGTCTCGAACTTAGAAACTGTTTCAGACCCTGTATGTTATGTCTGTGAAGTTTCCAATCTTTGTGAAGACACTTCAGGATTCTTTGGGTTTTCCACCATAGTCCCTTTGTCCAAAGACTTTGGTTCGAAACCTGGAGGTACACTTTCTTATTTTGAAGGAGCAGTTATTGATTCTCCCTGTAATATCTTGGGTAACCCACTTCGTCTGTGCTTTTGGAAATCAAAAAGGCTAGTCTGTAGGTCAGGGGGTAACACTTGGACTCGGTCTAATATTTCCTCATAAGATTTGATTCCTTTAAATATGTCATCACAGGGGGATTCTTCATGCTCATGTGTTTTCACATTGCAATGAGCTAGATGATTTCCCACAATTTGATATGGATCATGCTTTCTGATTTCAAGATCTACCAATTTAATGTCCTCTAATGTTGTAGCTTCTACCTTGGAATGACCAAAATTTAGCAGTGAAAACCTCCCGATATGTATAGGAAAAGTTGGCCAGAATTTCTTCTGAACTACCTTTAACTCTTTGTCGATGCCTCCTGTTATTATTTGGTAAGCCACTTCTCTACACACCAGTCTGTCCGGGAGAAATTTTGGGAGGGGCATGAGGGGGAATCGAACATCCGAAGACTCTGATATAAGAGAAATTCTCTTCAATAAACCAATCTGCAATTTTTTTGAGGTTTCCCATGAGTTGCTCCGAAATTCGAGGGGGGGTACCCATAAAATATTTGGTGCACAGGAATCACTACATAGTGACAGATTTCATAAAAGAAAACTTTTACTTTTTCTTCCCATAGTTGAGAGTGATAGAAGTGGATGGGTTCTATATAGGTTGGGTTCCAGCTCCAATTCATCAATGGAAAAGGGGTCATATAACAAATAGCATCCATGACATACGCAGACATATAAAAAGACACAGGTTGGACTTTTGACTTTGTCATTTGGTACTTAGCAATTTCCTTGGTTAGGTTATTTGATAGAATCTTATCCCAATTGAAGGTGAAACCCTCGGCTACCTCGTGTATAATTGGCACCCATTCTGCCGGGAAATGGGTAGGTATTTTCCTCCCAAATATTCTACATAAAATCATTGTTATATAGACCATATATTCATTTAACGATGTTGTGGCATAAATACCGTGGGTATGAGCTCTAAATTTCGTTGGAATTCCCCACCATGCTTTGATTATATCTGGATAGGTTTGGTCAAATTATGTACACTCCTTTCGTTGAAACTCTTCTACGAATTTGGCATTATAAATATATTTAGAAATAGGGGATAGCTTGTACATTACTTCAATGTGTTATGGCCTGAAAGAGTCGACGACGACCTTTTGATGGTTCATGATGCTCCTGGTCTGCACATCGGTGTTCATCAGATCCCAGTTTATCATGTCATTGTATGGCATGAGCTTCGGGCATGTAGCTATTTTATGAAGCTCAACCTCTGCTATAACTCTGAGTTTAGTTCCAATTTTATCAATCTTTTCGTCTCCAAAATCATCTAGGAAATTCCTGACCTCATATTCCAAGATTTCGAAAATCTACATCCATGACCCAACCGAGTCTACAGAGTGTGGTGTGGTATCAGACAGAATGTCTGAGTTTGTATTTGATCCTTCACTAGCCTCATCACTCTTCTTCAGCATTTTCCTGGGTTCCATGATGCCTATGAAAAAAAGTGGATACCTGTTACAAAGAAAAAGGCGTAAACTTTCTTGAATACAACTTGTTGATTTGTTGAAAGTGAAAATGAAATTTGAAATAGAGACCTTTATTCACCTTCAACCTCCCTTAATGAGAATGTGATTTTACAGGCGATGAATTTATTTGTCTTAATGAAGAGAGTACAACTGGAGATACGTGTCTTACACTATAAAATATTTCATTAATCCACAATAAATGATACCAAATATCGGTGATTCGAAACCGAGAGTTTGGATGTAAGATCGTTTAAGAATCTCGAAAAGTGAAAATGCGAAAAGCCACTTTATATTGGTAACCTTTGTTTTGATGTTAAGTTAATCTCACTTAAGCACTTAATACTTTCGGGACTCCATGCTTTGGGGTTTTTTTAGCGTGAAGAGTGATAATTCTCCGATTTCCCGAAATGTGACTAGTTAACAATATATTAAGTATGCTTAAACTTTAATTAATCGTGATTAAAAAGGATTTCTTGACTTACACATCAGGATTTTGAATTGTCGTTTGAGTTGAGATTCTCGAAAACGAAAATACGATAAGCTTAAATTATCGTTAAACATTTTTAATTATTCTTATTAACTTGGTTTAACTTCTTTCAAATTTGCTTTTCGTGACTTTGGTATCAGGACTTTGGGGTTGTCGTTAAATATCAAACTACGTGAATAACAGAACTTAGAAACCCGAAATTCTTGAAAAGATTTTAATGTTTTGACACATTTTCAAAACCAAGGGCGGCTCCATAATCAAAAATTTTATTTTAGTTTAAGGTTTTTAGAAAAAATAAAGTTTGTTTCAACATAGGCTCCATCTAGGGATCTCGTCTCTTTGCGGGATGAGAAGAACATGTAGACCGAGTGCCTTCATTGGGTGAATGGAGTCATTATTACAATTCTGTGAAACACACTCTGGAGAAAAAACAAACAGGACTTTAAGATTTAATCTTTAACTTTGAAAACTCTTCGAAACTAAAACATTCGATGACCTTGAGTCAGGCTTATAATAGTTTTCCTTTTCTTAAAAATGACCTCATATTTGTATAAGGTAATCGAAACAACCTTAATCGTTCTACCAGGTTTTATTTGATTTTGTTCCCATCAAGGTAAAGTAATTCCAATGTTTTAAGTTAGGTAATCCCATAAGATTAGAATGTAAATCTAGCTGAAAAGAGAAGTAGTTACCAGAGCATCTTGTGATTCATGTATAACAGCCTATCAGATATGTAGACATTGTTTCACTGCCAGCGAGCCTGTTCAGTACCCCGATGAAGTTATCAGATTCCCACATTCAATTTCCTTTCACCACTTCAATTAATATTTTAGCATTTAAATGTTGAGATGAGGGCAATCATATAATGAATTTCCTTTCATCATCTCTTTTGGACTAGATGGGGGAAATCATTTAATGAATTTCCTTTCACCATCTGTCTTGTTTTAAAACATGAAGTCGGGGCAATCAATCGGTATGCAATATACAGCGGAAAAAATATGTTTATAATTTAGCAACAGAGGTTTGTCAACTCACTTTAATTTCTCTAAACTAATCCTCTCCTGACTTTCAAACATCTTTGGCTTCAGGGAGATTCTTAAGGGGAATTATTATTATATTTTACATGAACTTTCCTTGAGCGAAACTAATCAATTTAATCCTGTTAGAATGACTAAGAGAGTTAGGATTAACCTAGACATATTTTCGATTCAGCTAAAGTTAGAGGAACTATAAGAACATTACCTATTCTCATTTTGAAGGTTAGTTTATGAGTTTCCAAAGTTAAGGTAAGACCTTTCTCCTCTATGAAGCTTATGGGAAGATATCAAGGACCAGGTGAAGAGAAAGTTTGATCGTAGATAAGGGAAAAGCAAAGGGTTTCAGATATTTTGTTTTGGGTACACTTACTCTTATCAAGCTTCTTATTCAACTTGGAACTTTTCCTCACAGTCTCTTTATTGCTTATTTTTCATATATATATATATATATATATATATAGAGAGAGAGAGAGAGAGAGAGAGATTCACCACTATACAAGGTTGAGAGGGGTAGGAAAGCTCATTATTGTTTTGATGATGCTACTACAATTGTGGGAAACTACCTTAGATCTAGCAACAAGGAAGCTGAAACAACTAACAGTGGAAGATGTTGTAGAATCAAATACAATTTTCTCTTTATTAATGGGAAATTGTGTGGAGCCACAGAGGGAACTCAATAAAAATTCTACATCTAAAATCAACGTTGAGAAGCTTAATATCTAATTGCTATTTCAAGAGTGGTTTCTCCTTCATTCCTTAACTCATTGTTTCGGCACAGCGATCGCAAAATCAATTTGGCTCTAGAAGAATCAATTGGGCATGGCCTTTAGATGGAGCCCACAACACATGAATCATTTTGATTTCCACCTTGGTTTTCATACACAATGATAGTCTCGGTGCTTGGTTTCCTAGTGTTTTTTCCCTCATCACCCAAGGCATTGGCTAGGTTGAGCATTGTATATGTATATGCTACAACCAATGCTCATTCCAATTCAATCTCAATTGGAGCACATAGGAGTAACCTACACACAAAGTGTTAAGCACTTTGACAGTGCATTCCAATAACAAAGTTTATAATCAACCAATACATATGAAGTGCTAACTTGAATTACCATTTAAGTGGCATTGCAAGTTGTCGAGATTGGAAATAGAAATTCACTTTCTCTTGGCAATTTGAATTTGAACATATGTGTGTATGTGTGTGTGTGTTGAAAAAATTGGTTGTTTTCATTTTGTGTTTTGCACATTAGATGGATAAAGTAGTATATCAATTAAGCCAATACATCGGGATGAAACTTGGTTTGATTGGCCTCAACACCATAAGTAAACAAACCAAACAATGTGGTAGTAAACTAGATCTAAAGACAGAGATTACTCAGGGAACAAAGGATTTCCATTGCATTGTCATCTAGGTTCTTGTGCATAGGTTATACAAAGAAGGAGTTGGTTAATCATTTGGAACAATTTTTGCACACAGAATAGGCCTTGCAGCCATCAAAAGAAAAAGATCATTGTATAGGGCAGAGGAATAGAGTCCTAGTGGCCTTTTTACAAACATAGTTTTTTGTACAATTATGAAAGAGAGATTAGAAACATACTTCTGCGTAAGATTTATGTTGTTGAAGCAATTGGGCTATAAATATCTCATTTACGGATCATAAGGTATCATCACAATTGCATCCTTGACCGTGACACAACTGCTAGAACTTTGAAGATAAAATTACAGACCTTAGCATGGATAAAACAAGCAAAGAAAAGTTGGAATACTTAAGGGCTAGCAATACTTAGCTTCAAGAAGAGAATGAACATTTGAAGGAGTCGGTCCAAATGTTCAACAAGAGGATCGAAAAGATGGAAAAACACCTTGATACCTCTACCAAATTGTTGTCATTTCTAAATAAGAAGTTTGAATAATTCCAAGACTCATTCACCACTGTCATGGCATATTGGGATAAGCACAAAATGCAGCTTGTACACTTGGGAGAGAAGGTCATTCAGTTGGATAGTTGGTGAGAGGATAGGCTCACTCAGATGATGGATTAGTTGCAACAATATTTGATAGAGAAGGATGAGGCCTTGGCAAAGCTCCAAGCAGTTATCAAAGAGCACCAAGAAGAAAGGATATCTTCCATTGCTACTATCAAAGCCAACACCATGACTAAGACCACTTTGGTAAGCTCACCTTCCTTTGATTTCTCTCAAGATATTTTGGTGATTTCAAAAAGCATAACAGAGGCATTGATTCCAAACTCTTAAAGAAGATGGGCTATGATGGATAAGGGCTAGGAAAGAGAAGACAAGGACTCATAAGCCCCATTGTAGATACACCATGGGTCACACATGAAGACCTAGGCTTCAATGGTAGAGAATGACCATAAAGGCCACTTTTGTGAAGGTTAAAGACACTGTGAAGTTGGATTTCTCATCAAGAGAAAAAGTATCAATAAGTGAAGGTGGAAACCTACTACCACCTCAACCTTCTTGTGGTAGATTGAAGAAGGGAAATGATGAGAAGAGCTTGAATACTCGACCTGCACCATCACTCAAAAGAAGTAGTAAGATCAGTCAGGGAAAGAATAAGAAGAATATCAAGAGGTATGCCTCAAAAAATACATCCATTGTTTGTCATTGTTGCAAGAGTAAAGGCCACAACACTGTCAATTATTGACACTCATAGGCTTGTTCATTTTGTGGGAAGAAAGGTCGTCGAGTGGCATCTTGCTAGGAGAAGCAAGCCACATGCCATAAGCCATATTTATTTCAAAGGATTAATGGAAAGAAAACCTCCAATCCAATAGTGAACTTAGAGGTAAGTGGAGAGGAGAAGTTTGTTAGTAAATCCTTGTAACATCAACAAGAACTCTTTCCACCATGACAAGTTGAGTGGAAATTGGGAAGCAAAGTGTTTGTGACTTCATCCAAAGTTTCACCCCAAAAATTGCACAGCCATGACAAGGGTCTCAATATTGAAGAGTATGGAAGATGAAGATCTCGCTGCATATCAATTCAAGGAGAATAAGTTGTCCAAGGAGAGATAGAAGAACAAGAGCTCTACATCACCATCAAATAGGACAACAAGTTGATTCCAACAACCAAGGATGCACCATTCCAATTTCTACCTACAATCTTCTAAAAGAAGTTTTCCTTCTTGAAGATGTGTTGGAGACTAGTGCAAGGAGTTCAATGACCTTTGGAAGAGTTCTTGAGAAATCCCTGACATGCTTGCAAGAATGTGCATGCATTAAAGAGTTTTTTCCATAGTGGGAAGCCACTGACCATAGCAAGAGAAGGTAGGTCACACTTCCTTTTTTGGGACTAATACGCGATAGAATAGCATGCTAGGGTCACATTGAACATAGACCAACATTCGAATTGGCTTCATCGACCATAAAGATGGACTGTCTCCAAGACTAAGAAGGAGATGGGAATGGATGTTGAGTGGAGATTTTGGATGAGATTGCTTGGAGTTGAGAGTCAGTGAATAGAATTGAACTAGAGCCAAATCCATAGTCAGGGACCAGAGCCAATAGCCAAAGCCACGAGCCCAAGCCAGAGCTAGAGCCAGAGTTGTTTCCAGAAGCTAGAGTCTGCCACATTCCAAAGAAGTGGACATAAGGTATGAATTGATCCAAAATGGTTTCCTTTAATATTTTGGATATCAAAAATCCTCTAAATGGGGAGGTGTGATCCGAAATGGTTCCAAATTAACGTATGGGTGTACGACTCGGTACTTGTAAAATAGAATTCAACAATTTATGAAGGTTGGCTAAACTATGTAAAAACAAAGTTGGCTAAACTATGTAAAAAAAAATGTAAATATAAAGATGAATGAGACAAAAAAAAAAGAGAGATAAAAATAGAGAATTGAATGAAATAAGAAACTGAAGAGGAGAGAAGGATGAATAATGGGAAGTGAAGGGTCATGGTTATTGGCCTACCCCTTACCCCCATCTATCCTTAGTTCTCTCATGAATTTCACTCTTAATGGGTGTTTTTCGGCCAAGGAATGAACATGCATAGAGATCCATGAAACAAAATGTAACTAGAGATTGTCATAATGGAGAACTAAGCCCCCATTCGAAGTTGATTTTCCCATTTGAGTTTATAGGGTAAAATGTGTGAGTTCATTGTGATTGATTGTTGTGTTTGATGTTGTTCTTCTTCATGTTAAATTGAATTTCTTCCTAGTTATGTTATGGTGTGAGATATCATTCTCTATGTACAAATGAAAATCCTGAACAGCTTTGAAATGTCCATCGTCCAATTCCCTTTGAATTCTGAGATCAATGGATGTTAAAATTTCTCTGTTGCAAATATGTAAGAAGTCGCTAAATTCATTTTTTATGGATGTTAATGAATTTTGTCTCTCCTAATAAGTGTCATCACTCTCTCTAAGTTGATATTCATTACCTGGGTGACTATATACACAACAATGTTGACTCCTCACTCCCTAGGTGACTATATACACAACTAGGACATTTTCCAATTTTCTGGGACGCTTTCTGTTAGCACTGAAAGTCACACTTTGACTACTAAAGTGTAAGCTCAACACCCATCATAATGTAAAACATAATTTGGTTTTGAATAGGTGGATCAACAAGATGGAGAAATAAAGAGAGAGGGTTGCAAGCTGCAGATCAGTATGCTACACCCATGGACAATGGAATCACAAACATCCTACTCATAGAAGGCACAAAAGTTGCTCAACATAAAACAAGATTATATGCTGATAGGTGGAAGAATGAAGAAGGAAACCATAAGATAGAATTTTCACTAAACAAATATCCTCTCAATTTAATGAATCAACAGATACTTGAATATAAACAATGATTGATGGGAAAAATATAGCAGATCCTCTGTTGCTTAGGGATCCATAGATCATTGACAGCCTTTGATCCTCAAATCTGCAATATATTCAAATAAGAAGAAATATAAAAGAAGATTTACAATCTGAAATCGCAGCTCTCATGAGTCTCCAATAGCAGTAATGCTTATAATCATAAAAATCCCACAGGCTTACAAATGAACACACACAGGAAAACTGCCTATACTCCTACTCTCTCTAGCCTCTCTTGGCTCATCCATCTCCTTTCTCCAAGAGATATATCCCTCTTTAAATATAAAATAACATCCATATAAACTAAGGAGGTCGAATCACATCTCCTCCATTGGATTCTAAGCCTTGGATCTAGGTGGCAACAGTCAAAGAGACAAAAATCCAACAAACTGTTGATTTTCAGGAATTTGTTGGAAGTCATTAATAAATTGTTTCCACCTCATGCATGAGAAATTTGCTAGAGATAAATATTAGGTGCAGTTGTCCCTTGACATATAACTAATCCTTGAGAATTCATTCAAACCCTCCTTGACATGGGGAAACCTCCCAACAAGGTGAATATGAAAACCGTGACCGCTATAGGAAATTAGTATGCAGCGCCACTGTGCAGAGTACGCAACACCTACTTCTATATCCAATATCTCTCAAACCAAAACACATTTTGAAAAATTGAGAGAGGTTTTTGTTATTTGGAATGTTATGAACAAAAACCTCCTCCATTTTTCAAAAATACATCCTCAACTACTCATAAACCAAGTTTTAAATTATTGACTCAAAACTGGCAGAATAACTCTGCACAATTTAGCCTCTGCCAGAATATTACGCAGCGCCTGTAGGTAGTGCCCGATTGTGTTTCTACATGAAATTTGGTAGCATAAATCCATGGGTTCTTTTATGCTTGAACTTGGATATTGGTAATAACTCAATATAATTTCAATTTTCCCCAAAACAAATAAAAATCCCATAACAATTGTATTCAGTTGCAAAAATGAATAATGAAATGTAGATTTTGTTCTCTGAGAAATATTAGGTAGCGCCTATAGGTAGAGCCACTTATGCAATGTTGAGGCATAAACCAATCTTGTGCTAACATAGGCTCCATGGCGGATAGAGTCCTCCCTGTGAGGCTCTAAGAACTCTTGTAGTTTCAGTGCCTTATCCTTTGGGCTTATGGAGTCATGTTCTCAACCTTTAACCTATGCAATCTACTTTGATCTGTGACCTTCAGATGAAACTAAATGAAAATGAAAACTAGAACTGACAAAATGATGACAACGATGCTTGTCCAGCAAGCTTATTGCACGCACCTACTCTAATTATTGGGAAACTGAAGCGTTAAAGTTACATGAAACAACCAATGAAGCCATTTCATCATTTTTTCAACTGTTTGAAGTTTTGAAATGTGCTTCCTTAAGCACCAGAGATAATTCTTACTTGAAGGCGCGTCAAAGAAACATTTGGAAATACACTTTCCATTGAAGAAATCAATGATCCTAGGCCCATTTTCGGCTTGCAGATAGGCTGCAAATGGATCCTGAAAAACATCATCAATACTTGCCCCTGCAACATTACTTTATGTAAAAAGGAAACGTATTACATTAGGTCCTTCGTCCACTATTCTTGGTTGTTGTATGGCTTGTTGATTCTTTGTTTCATCCTCAATGCATATGGCCTTGGTCCACTCCTGGTCATGAGGTGTATTAGGAAAAAGGCTTAGTGATGCTTGTCTTTCTTTAATTTCAACCTTTCTCATTTGATCACATGGCATTTGATCTTGGCTACTTGATGAAACTGAGCTTGTGTCTTCAAGAGGAATAGGGGGTTGATAGGGAAGTTCATCACAATTAGAAGTGATAGGGAAACTAAATTATTCTATCTTATCTTCTGATTGTGAGGGATATTCATCAAAGCTTGGCTTATGGTCCCAATTTCTCAGTTTTTCACCCTCTAAAATTAGATTATCATCTTTTTCTTCTTTTTCAGCAACAAAAATATGACACGAGGGTTGAAACAAGATATTGTTGCTTTGATGGGAAGGGTACTTTTCTAATATAAGGTCTTCAACAAATTGTTCATGGAAATCATCTTCATAATCATCATACAAAGTTGAATCAATGACCATTTGACTATTAATGGCTGAGGAGATTAGTACAATAGCTGGGACAACTGGTTGCTGAGGGAAAACATCCTCATAGTCATCAAAACTTGGCAAATCATGGCACATTGGGTCATTAACAATAGGAGGGACTGATAAGCTATGAATTTGGCCATGACAAGCTACAACACTATTCTCATGATAAAATAAATCTGAATCTAAGATGGCCTCTTGACTTAAAGAATCAAGAAAAGGAGGAGACAAGGAAATGATGGATTGTCCATATTGATCTTTCTCTTGGGGACCTAGATTTTGACATGAATGATGCATTTTTTCTTCAAATTTAGGAAAAGCATTCATCTAAGTCCTAATCTCTATAATCATCCCCTTCATCATCACTACTAGAGGAATCACTTGTTGAATCTTGAATATATGATGCATACCCCTCACAACAATTCTAAAAAAGTCTTTCAGCTAGATAAATTATCTTGCAATGAGAATGAAAAACATCATGAAAGTCCTTCAAAGAGGAAATATTAGAAGCAGGGAGTGTTCTATACCATTGCCTCGCATCGCCTTCCAATGAATACATGAACATTTTCATCAATATATCTTCATTATGGATATCAAGCTGCTACATTAAAGCGTGAAATTCATGAACATGCTCAAAAGGGTTGTCATCATCACCTTCATAAAATCTAGGTAGCAAATCTTGTCATTCATCAATTTGAGGCACAAGATGTGGATAACCATCTATGGCTGAGAAATTGAGTGGGGAAAACCTCCTGGCCAGGATAGCCTTCATAGCCATTTGATTTTTCTGATCCCCAGTGGAGTCACCAACATATTCTGAACAATGGAGTCACCGTGGTGAATGTGCAGTCTTGAAGGTGTCCAACTTCAGTCACCATCTAAAGCTGGAGTTGTGCAATGTCGTTCTTCCCAGGGAGCTTTCAATCTGCTCAAATCCATCCTCGGCAACGACACCAAAAATGTTAGCACTAAAAGTCACACTTTGATTGATAAAGTGTAATCTCAGCACCCATCAAAATGTAAAATATAATTTGGTTTTGAATAGGTGGATCGGAAAGATGGAGAAAGAAAGAGAGAGGGCTGCAAGCTGCAGATCAGTATGCTACACCAATGGGCAATGGAGTCACAAACATCCTACTCATCGAAGCCACAAAAGCTGTTGAATAGAAAACAAGATTATATTCTGATAGGTGGAAGAATGAAGAAGGAAAACATAAGATAGAATGTTCACTAAACAAATATCCTCTCAATTTAATGAATCAACAGATACTTGAATATAAACAATGATTGATGGGCAAAATACAGTAGATCCTCTGCTTCTTAGGGATCCATAGATTATTGATATCCTTTGATCCTCAAATCTACAATATATTTAAATAAGAATAAATATAAAAGAAGATTTACAATCTGAAATCACAGCTCTCATGAGTCTCCAATAGCAGTAATGCTTATAATCATAAAATTAGGAAAACTACCTACTCCTACTCTCTCTAGCCTCTCTAGGCTCATCCATATCCTTTCTCCAAGAGATATCTCCCTCTTTAAAAAGAAAATAGCATCCAAATAACCTAAGGAGATCGAATCACATCTCCTCCATTGGATTCTAAGCCTTGGAGATAGGTGGCAACAATCAAAGAGACAAAAATCCAACAAACTGTTGATTTTCAAGAATTTGTTGGAAGTCATTAATAAATTGTTTCCACCTCATGCATGAGGCCTTTGCTAGAGATAAATATTAGGTTCAGGTGTCCCTTGACATCTAACTGATCCTTGAGAATTCATTTGAACCCTCCTTGACATGTGGCAACCTCCCAACAAGGCGAATATGAAAACCGCGACGGCTACAGGAAATTAGTATGTAGTGCCACTGTGCAGAGTATGTAGTGCCTACTTCTATATCCAATATCTCTCAAACCAAAACACATTTTGAAAAACTGAGAGAGGTTTTTGTTATTTGGAATGTTATGAACTAAAACCTCCTCCAGTTTTGAAAAATACATCTTCAACTTCTCATAACCCAAGTTTTAAATTAGTGACTCAAAACTGGCAGAATAACTCTGCACAATTTAGCCTCTGCCTGAATATTACGCAGCGCCTGTAGGTAGCACCTAACTATGTTTCTGCATGCAATTTGGTAGCATAAATACATGGTTGATTTGATGCTTGAACTTGGATATTGGGAATAACTCAATATAATTTCAATTTTCCCCAAAACAAATAAAAATCCCATAACAATTGTATTCATTTTCCAAAATGAATAATGAAATGCAGATTTTGTTCTCTGAGAAATATTAGGTAGCACCACTTATGCAATGTTGAGGCATAAACCAATCTTGTGCTAACACTTTCCACTTACCTGGGCCATTTCCCACTTGCCTGGATGACTTCACACTTTTCGAACATTTTATTTCATGCCTAGATGACTTCACATATATCCTTGGGCGATTTTACATCGTTGGTCAAATCCATTCCTTTGTTGGTCGATTTCACTACTTGGTCGATGTAAAACATTATTTTTCACATACAAAAAAGATCTTTTTTAGAAAGGATATATATGTGTAGGATTTCCACCACCATACAAGGTTAAGAGGGGTAGGCAAGCTCATTATTGTTTTGATGATGCATTTGCAATTGTGGAAAACTACCTTGGATCCGACAACAAGGAACTTGAAACAACTGATAGGGGAATATGTTGTAGAAGCAAATACAGTTTTCTCTTTAATAATGGGAAACCAGGTGGAGCCACAAAAGGAACTCATTAAAAATTCTACATCTAAAATCATCATTGAGAAGCTTGAGATTTAATTGCAATTTCAAGAGTGGTTTCTTCTTCATTTCTTACATGTTTTGGTACAGTGTTACGAGAAAAATGCTCACAGAGATCTCAATGAATAGATCAGTAATATCTCCATAAGATAAGCCTAGATATCCTAGACAAGAGGGGGTAGACTTCTAAAAGGTTTCCTAGATCTAGATTCAAAGATATGAATTCACTATAATCCTATAAAAAGGAGAAGATCTACATACCTGTCAAGAGGTGGTCCTTTGTATCTCCTGGTTGTTGTAGTCCTAAAGTTCCAGCTCCAAGCTTGACAACCTACTTCCATTATACAAAAGACACACAAAATCTTCTGTACTTTCCTATTTAGGATTAGAATCCTAGATCTGATTAGTTTTCAATTAGATCTATAACAATATGAATCAGATCTAAACACTTTTTATTTAACTGCAAAAAATTGTAGGGGAAAACCAAATGATCTATTAATTATAATGGAAACGTACATCACAATTGCATACCTTGAGTGTTTATCTAGGCTCCTTCAATCTCCTTGCTCCTTTCTTCTTTTTACAGCTCCTTGGTCATGCTAGGCTCCAATGACTTCTGGATAAATACCTCTGCAGTTTGGCAACATAAATTTGTTATTGAATTCTTCCTCCCTTGTCTAAGGAGACTTAGGAGAGGCTTCTAGATCTTCTAGAGGCCACTATAAACTCAAATGATATGATTTCCTAGGCTATTACCACTAAGATCCAACTCATCTCTCGCCCCTCGCCTCGTAACTCCTCTTTTCTAGAAGTTTGACAGTGCATCGTTTGTTGAGCCACTGTTGTCTAGCAAGGCCTCGATTGTTGCATGCTAGGTGTCACGCAAGGCTCTCCAAAAATGATTTGGAAAGGGTCAAACCTTAGGAAAAAGTTACATTAAGGATTATATCCACTAATGGCTTCCTCTTTGACCTATAGGGTGAATATTAAGGCTATAAAAGATTCCCCCTAATGTGTGAGTATGGGAAAGGAGTGAATGGACGAAATACATTACAATAGTGTCCATATAAGGCAACACAAGGAGAGAGAAAAGGAGGTTAGGTAGACCAAAGAAGACCTACATTCAAACACCAAGGATGAGTATATATAGACCAATCCCCTAGGTAGACATACTTGGACTCAGAATGAGCATGGCTGCCAAACAATAAAATGCAGATCCATGAAATGAAATGCTAGACCATGGCCATGAAAGAATACACAGTGGATCCATGTCATCAATAAGACCTTATCCATGAGACAATAGAATGTGGATCTATGTCATGACTCAATCATAGCCACCAACAGATACAATGTGGATCTATGTCAGAAAAATAATCATAGCCACCAAAAGATACAATGTGGATCTATGACACAACATAAAGATGTTAGGAATACATCAAGAAATGAGGAGAGTTCCCCCGAAGTATTCATATACAAGTGACATACTCCAATGCAACTTGGGAGGGGATGATGTAAAAGAAGGATATGGCCCCAACCCAAGGTCTTCGTCCCAAACTCCAATGGTACGAATCTACATCATGCAAATAGATTGATGTCGAGCATGGTAGAAAACATCTAATTATTAGTCATTTATGTATATCATTAACAAACCTGAGAGAATCCATCGATGATGAATATGGACCCCAAGGTACCTAGTGCAATCTAGTGAGTGTGAATAGAGGATCTAGTGTAGAACACTCCTAGAATCATCGATCGTGATTCAATGAAGGAAACCCAATGTCGATCGCAAGGAGGCCCACCACTAATGAATGCAAGCTCCAAGGTACTGGATAGTTTCTGTAGATTTTAACCTTGTACAATATTTACTACAAACAGATTTTTAGTACACAGAGGTTTTTCCCTTGGAAACTCAAACCGGGAAAACCGGCATATTCTATATTAATTCATTGTGTTACATTGTTTACAATACAATATACATATAGGATCCAACGACATCCAAAAACCCTAACCCAATGACTTGGATTAGTCAACAACCCAGATTCCTTAACCGAAAATAGAAAACCATCAGCAAAGAAACCATGTGCCAAAAAACCACCTAAATATGTGACACATTTCCTGAGGCAGAAGAATTTTTAGACAAGTCTACTACTTGTGCAAAGAATAAAACACATACCCAACAGTTTCTAGATCCCTAGCCTAGATAATTTATTGAAGTCGATAGGAAGAGATCTGTCAAAGGAGGGTCTTGATGTATCCCCCATCAATCGACATGAAACATACACCGAGAGATTATGTGAAGAGAGAGTATCAAAAAGTACAATTGAAAAGGGGATGGTTGACTCAGAAAGTCAACAAAACAAAATATGGTTGACTCGAAAAGTCAACAAAATAGCAGATGGTCGACTAAGGCTTAAACTTCAATTGAACATATATCCTGACACAATGGTTACTTGGCAGCAATACACAAGAGATGGACAAATATAGTGCAAAAACGCAAATGGAATTGAAGCACTCTCTATGATGACTGGAAGAGTAACCAGGTGAATGAGTATCTTTGACTCATATTACTGGGATGGCTCCTAGGCAAGCTAAAACCCAACTGAATAATGAGGACTCAAACAGGTGCCATGTTCAAGGGTGACTCGACTGACGCTGCCATTTTTTTAATAGACCAATGGTGAAAAAACCCCACTCTTTTTCAATTTTTTTTTGTATTTTTTGTCTCCTTTATGGTTTAACGAGCACGAAATAATGACACAAGTATTTTTGGTCTCCTTCATGGTCTAACGAGAACAAAAAAGTTACCCAAGTAATTTTGATGCTCTTTTTCGTAAATTTAGTCCACCAAGCCTGAAAAAGTATAAAACAATACAAGGGAGAACTCTTCTAGCCCAAGTGGCCTAGAGTATTCTTTTTTTGTAAGTAGTCCATCCGGCCCGAAAAAGGGTTAAATTTATACTCAATAGACTTCCTTTCAAACCATTTAACTAGTGTGAAAGAAAACAATCTCTCTCGGCAATCTTTTCATGTTTAAAGAGTCTGAAAAGAGCTTAAAGGATACTCGTCAGGAGAGAATGAATGGCTTAATAGCATGCTCCTATGTTCCAAGCATGTGGAACCAACCTAAGTAATGAAGAATGCAACTGGAACTGACAAGTGAGGTCCACCCTTAGCAGATGTTCTCTCCCTAGGTGGGTATATGCAAAGCGCACGCCAAATAATGAAAGAGGTGTATGGTCAAGGTTGTTGCATAGTTGTAAGTTGGATATGGGAAAATAGAAATGCAACTATGGCATGACTCAAGCAGCAAATGCATAGGTGACCATTAAGAAACAAAAAAAAAATCAAAAACCCCCATGGGAAATGGCCATAATAAATGCAAAGAGAGGAGAATAAGGCTCAATCTTCGAGTCATGGCGGGGCTAAAGAAGGGCTCTTGGGTCTAAAGGAAACTCACAGCATGGTCACCATATGGAATTTCGGGTGCTAACTAGGGTTCCCATGAAGGGTAGGCACTACCAACCAATTACGACATGCACAAAGGAATGGCTAAGGTCGCAACCAGTTGGGTTTGAACCTAAGGCATAACCCTGGCAGTATGGATGGTTAATAATGCAAGGTGGGAAATGTAGGGAAACACCTATCCCTATATGTCATTTTAGGAAACATATACCTCAAGTTCAGGAGATGTTGCCATTGTCGTAAAAAATTCCTTAGAATCATGTTAATACATATAAACTAGATTCCAAGGTCAAAACACATAGTGAAATCTCAAAAAAGAAAATATTTTTGGATTTTTTGGATATGATATATGCAAAAAAAAATCACACACACCACACACCTATGTACAAGGCACTACACATCTTGATGGTTTACAAAAAGTAGAGCCTATTGCAAGGCTGGGGCCAAGGATCTTTTTCATAAAAAATGAGCTCATGAGCCAATGTCGACATCATATGGCTCACCACGTTGGGGCCATGCCACCTAGGATCGAATTTCCACATACGAATATACTCATTGTGAGTAGTCTCACAAGATAGGGAAACTCTTTGATGGTCTCCATCAAGGCATAAAGGGGGTACAAAAAGTGAATCTTCGATGGAAGGGGAAATAGATAATTCGGTGGCAAGCTCTAAAAAAGAAAACTGAGACGAAAAAGGGTTGATACTAGGGGTTCCACTTGATTCTCAAGCAAATGCCCCCAATATCGGGTCAAGACTCATCATGTCAAATCTCATCAGTTCTAAATGAGGATAATATGATTCATGTAACACCTCAGCCCTTTGATTTTCTATGGAAGCCATGACTTCCAGGATGTTCTCTTGCGAAGGAAACTCAAAATATAGGATGTTATGCAAACTTGGAGAGTAACCTGTTCAAGAGGAGTAGGTTGGTCACACTCCATATGAGGATGGAGGTGCTTACTAGTATCAGTTGATGCTGATGGGATTGTTGGATGGACAATATTGACCGCACTGAGTAGTATGGATGCTCTATATGAATCAACATCCTCGGGACGAGGTACCACCCAAGTATCAAAAGACCCAATTCCACTAGTAGATGAGGAAATCATGTTGATGGGGGAAATGGTTGCAGTAGAAGATGGTGGGGGAAGGGAGAATATACCCATAAGCAAAGGATATTTGAATGTCCCCGCACCAATGTTGAGAGAAGACTGTGTGGTATCACCGACAAAGGGTACATTAGACCCTGCATTGGATCCAAGGTCTAGAGTACAAAACGCAAGTTGATCAATGGTAATGATTTTCCCTTTGTGACAGAAGCATAGGACCTAAACATAGATGAGACAACTGCAGTCATCTCATAGAACCAAGTGCACTTGAGTAATAGATTGTACTCAAGTGGTGCATCGATGACCTCCACTGCAATGGAGATAGTCTTACCACCTAACTCGATGGGTAAGGCGGTGATTATTCCATGGGGTTGGAACATGTGTCCATCGAATACTTTCAAAAGTGTGGCAGACATATCAATATTAGGAGAGCCCAAGGCTTTCCAACAAGAAATAGACATGATGCAAGTCGAGGCTCCTTCATCCACAACAGTTCGAAAGATGTTTTTACGCATTGTTTTCACTTTAATCTGAAAGGCTACTGGGTGGGAGAGCCTATTAGTAACATGGTTAGTTTCAAAGGTAATCAAGATCAACTCCGAGGGATCAACCCCACCTATAGTTGATAGCAAAGTTTTCCACTACGTGGCGCAGTTTTGGAGAACTTCAAGCACCGACATGGCACAAGGTGCCTAGGCTAAATCTTCCACAATTTTGTAGTTGTGGGAAGCGCATGTGTTGGTGTTAGGATATAATCCTAACCCCTTTCCATGGGTCATTATTTAATATGATATGTTTTCTATTTAATAAAGGCTGACATTAATTAATAAGGCCTAATAAATAAAGAAGTGTAGGTCAATGTAAAAAGACCTAATAGAAGTTTATGCTTCTAGAAAGATCTTCCTCTAGAAGTTTCCTTAGAAGGTAGAACTAGTATAAATAAGAGTAGGAGGCATTGGATATTTTCTCTTGGAGATTAATGTAATAGATTTCTTCTCTGTTGTAGGTTTCCCCTTCGAAGAGGCAAGTGAACATTGCTATCATAATAAAGTTTTTCTTCCCAGTGATTATTCGGGTGTTATTTCGATGTTCTTCTAATATTTTTATGGATATATCATTATTATTTTGTCATTGATTTCTAGATATTTTATGTTTTGCATAATATATTGTATAAGGAATATTGAAAGTGGTATAAGATCTCTTTCCAGTGCAAGACTTGTCGGCTAAAAAAATTTCAGGGTAGAGATGTATTTCGACATCTTTAAGCTATAGAGATCTATTGTTATGTGCATAAACCCCCGGTCGAGGAGTCATGCACGTAGGAAATACAAGTGGTTCTTAAGTGCACATTTGTTGGCCACCCTTGTAACCCATGTTGGTACCCCTTCGAGTGGTAACGCATCAGACAACACCTGTATGTGGATCGGCCTAGGCATCTTGAATCCCTCCATAGATAAATTGATCGATCACCTCACTGCTATAGTGTCACCAAGAAAAACACTCGAGAAGTGACTCTCTAGTACCTGGGTAGTTGGGTAGTATGGCTAAGTGTATGGTCTAGCCTCCTTAGTTGGTTCCCTAAGATATTGGGCCGAGTACTATTGTTGGACCCCACACATATATAAGAGAGATATAGCACAAGGAAAAGACTTGACTATAGATCCCTTCCAAACCCTAACCCTTGGGAACAGAACAAAAAAAGAAAAGACAAGATCTATTCCAGTGCAACCTTGTCATCTACATTGGGGTTGCGAAATTACTACATTTTTTGTCTTGTCAAGAATTTGGGCATTCCACCTCTGCAGTATTATTCAATTTGGAGTATAACTTCATGGGAGTGTTAAAAAAAAAATATGGGCCTGTCAGCACCCTTATTTGTGACCTAGCCCATTGCATTCCTCTCTTCATTCTTCTCCCAGTGGTACCCTTCAATTTTAATCCTTTTTTTCTTGCGGACCCAACCCCCTTTGGGACGTCTTTCTTGAGACTTATCCCATTGGATTCCTCTCTTTGTCCTAATCACCCGAGTACCTATCATTTTAAGCCCATTTTTTCCATCCCGACACCTCCACTACTACCTAAGCCTTTGCCATGCCTACTATTCGCTCTCATTCCCAAGAAACCTTGGAGGATAGAGTGGCCCAACCGGAACAAGACATTGATGGAAACATAGAGTCCCTCTGCAATGAATTCACTACAACCCTTTACCATCAATTCAACAAATTGGTGCAACTCTTTAGGGGTAAGAATGTTGAGCCAAACCCAAAATAAATTCACTCTTCTCATTATGAAATAATCATTCCTCCCACTCCCCTTGGGGTTCTCCACCTTCTTGGACTAAGGTGCCCAAAGATGACATGCATAAATTTGATGGTTCCAACCCAGCCGGGTGGGTTTCTCAAATGGAATAATACTTCTCCCTTCATGATATTTGATATGATGAGACCAAAATCCATGTATGGGTTTTGTACTTGGATCAATAATGTTGGCAATGGTGGTAATGGCATAAGAAATGTTATCTAGGACCTCCCAATTGGAACATGTTCTCCAAAGTTTTTTGTGTCCATTTTTATCGGGAATCATAATTTTTGGGTCAACTCACTAAACTACGCCAAACTAGATCTGTCACAGACTTCATCACGGCATTTGAACAGTTGGCTATCTGTACTGAGGGTATATCTAATGAATTTTACCTAGAATTTTTTATCATTGGTTTAAAACAAGATATCAAGGCTCATGTGAACATGCATCATCTAACTACCCAGTTATAGGCATGTCAATTAGTCAAGGAATCAGAGACCATCCTCTAGGCACCATCTCTTAAGGATCCATTTACCAATCGTCCTTGCCCAGGGGCTACCCCTACTCCGACCCAAAATTTGAAGGTTCAAAAGGTCTCTCCCGCTGAAATGGCAAAACGTCGCAAGCAAGGCCTTTTCTACTATTGTGATGAAAAGTACGCATCATGACATAAATGTAGAGAACAAAAGTTCTTCGAGATTGATGCATTTTCTTCCTCTTCTTATGAAAACATCCCATTAGATAAGGTTTCAAACCAAGAGGCAGCTCAGCCAAGTTATCATGTCAAAGATCCACTTGTCACGCTAATGGAATCCATGGAACTGGTCATCTCGCTTCATGCACTCTCACGTATTTCGGCCCCACGGACATTGAAGATCAAGGGATACATTAAACATAGGTTGGTTGTGGTGTTGATTGATAGTGGTAGTACCCATAATTTTATTCATCGCAGACTTGTTGTTGAGATCCATTGCTTTGTCTGCCCTGTTTTTAATTTTCAAATCCTCATCGCTAATGGTGGTACTATGAAGTGTGGGGGACATTGTTAGAATTTCAAAGTCCAAATGGGTGATTACCATCTGAAAACCCACATGTTCTCTATTTCCATGGGTGGTTGTGATATTTTATTAGGCGTGGAATGGCTTCACACTTTGGGGCCGATCACAATGGATTATAAAGAATTATATATGAGATTCACCTAAGAATATCACCCCTACACTCTCAAGGGTCTCCAAGCGGGATCTCCATGAATCATCATCTCTCACAGGATGGAAAAACTCTTGAAGAAAGGCCACCATAGTGTGTTTGCTCAATTTAATGCCATCTAGGTCACTGAACAAGTCTCTCAAGTAGTTCCTCCTATCCTGCAACTCATCTTGGACAAGTACCCCAAGATATTTGAGCTTCCTACAGCCTTACCTCCTTCCAGGGGTGAGCATGATCATAACATCCCTCTCCTGTCGGGAATTCAACCCCCTAATGTGCGTCCCTGTACATACCCCTTTGCTCAAAAAAATGAAATAGAAAATATGATAAAGGGATTACTAGAGGTGGGGGTAATTGGCCCTAGTACTAGCCCATACTCTTCACCAGTGGTGATGGTTTTAATGAAAGAAGGTACTTGGCGCATGTGCCCTGATTTTCGTGCCTTGAATAAACTGACCATCAAAGTTAAATTTCCCATTCCTGTCATCGATGATTTGTTGGATGAACTACAAGGTGCCTATTTATTCACCAATTAGATCTTCGATCCGGTTATCACGAAATCTGAATGAAGGAGGTAGATCTTTCAAAGACTTCTTTCAGAACTCATGAGGGACATTATGAATTATTGGTCATGCCTTTTGGACTTTTCAATGCTCCATCCACCTTCGAAATTCTCATGAATAAACTATTGAAACCTTACCTTCGGAAATTTGTCTTGGTTTTATTTGATCACATCCTCATTTATAGCTGCACCTAGGATATCCATCTTCTTCATGTGGAAAAAGTCTTTCACTTGTTGCAGGAAAACCAATTTTTTATCAAAAAGACCAAATGTTCATTTGGCGTCAGCGAAGTGCAATACTTGGGGCACATTGTCAGCAGTGATGGGGTAAAAGTGGACCCCAAAAAGATACAAGATATGAAAAAATGGCCACGACCAATGACCTTAAAGAACCTAAGTGGTTTTCTGGGTCTCAGAGGATATTATAGGAAATTTGTCAACCATTTTGGAAAAATTGATAATCCATTGACTTACCTCCTTAAGAAAAATGCATTTCATTGGACACCTGTCACTGAGAAAGTCTTCAACGAGTTAAAGCGGGCCATGTGCACGACCCCTGTCCTAGTAGCTCCTGACTTCAACAAAACCTTTTTGGTGGAATCAGATGCTTCAGGCACAGGTATAGGTGTCGTGCTCACCCAATATGGTCGACCCTTGGCATTTACTATCCAAGCGTTGAGTGGTCGCAACCTGGGTCGATCTACGTATGAAAAAGAAATGATGGCCATTCTTCATGCAGTGCACAACTAGCGACCATATCTCTTGGTATGTCATTTTCAAATTAAAACATATCAGCATAGCCTGAAATATTTTTTGGAGTAGCGACTATCATCCTCAGAACAAAATAAGTGGATGACAAAAATGTTGGGTTATGATTATGAAATCATCTACAAAAAGGGAAAATATAACATAGTAGCAGATGCATTGTCAATACAACATGAGGAGGAAGGCTCCCTCTTTGCGTTCTATTTACCAGTCCCTGATTGGATTGAAGAAGTGCACTAAGAGTGGTTAATGCACCAAACTACCTCCAAATTAATTCAGCGTCTTTAGGAGGACCCTAATCCTCCTATTGGCTGCACTTGGCAGGATAATATTCTTCTATATAAGGATCATCTGGTTCTCTCACCCTCCTCAGCACTCAAGCCCAGGCTCTTAAATGAGTTGCACTCCTTAGTTATAGCGGGTCATTCAGACTTTCAAAATACATATGCTTGTGCTCATCGTTCTTTTTTGGGGGAAGGCATGAAGAAGGATATACTTCAATTTTTCATAGAATGTGAGGTGTGCCAACATAATAAAGGTGAAACGGCCAAGTCTCCAGGCGTCCTACAACCATTACCCATTCCAGCTTCTCTGTGGACAAAAATATCCATGGATTTTATAGTGGGCCTTCCTAAAGCCAAAAACAACTCTATCATCATGGTGGTGGTTGATCGCCTCTCCAAGTATGCTCATTTTTTTCCCTTACCTCACCCTTTCACATCGGCACTCGTAGCATAAGTCTTCCTTGATCATATTTTCAAGTTACGTGGCATGCCAACCTCTATTGTATATGATCGTGACCCAACTTTCACCAACACATTTTGGCAAGATTTGTTTAAATTGAAATGCACCCAACTGAACATGAGCACAGCTTATAACCCCCAGTATGACGAACAAAAGGTAGTCAACAAATGTTTGGAAACATATTTGTATTGTTTTGCTTCAGAAAAACAACACTAGTGGGTGTAGTGGCTTCCTTTCGTAGAATGGTGGTACAATACTTCCTATCATACGACCACTAAAATGACCCCATATCAAGCAGTGTATGGCCAAAGAACAATGATCATCACTACCTATCTTCCTAGCACATCCAAGATCCAATCTATTGATACAATGTTGCAAGGTTGTATAGCCACTCTAGCGGCACTAAAGGATAACCTCCACATGGCCCAAAATCGCATGAAGCAACAAGCAGACCAGCATCATTCAGAAAGGGTTTTTTAGGAAGGTGATTAGGTGTTTCTCAGGCTCCAACCTTACAAGCAAACATCTCTCGAAGCTCAGGGACATCAAAAATTGGCACCTAAGTTTTATGGACCCTACCAAATCATCAAGTGTATTGGTTCTATGTCTTACAAATTGGCCCTTCTTGTTAATTCCAAAATCCCCTTGGGTCATTAGTTAATAGGATATGTTTTCTATTTAATAAAGGCTGACATTAATTAATAAGGCCTAATAAATAAAGAATAATAATTCATGTAAGAATACCTAATAGAATCTTCTGCTTCTAGAAATATATTTTTCTAGAAGTTTTCTTAGAAGGTAAAACTAGTATAAATAAGAGTAGGAGGCATTGGATATTTTTTCTTGGAGATTATTGTAATAGAGATATTCTCTGTTGGAGGTTTCCCCCTCAAAGAGGCAAGTGAACATTGCTATCATAATAAATTTTCTCTTCCTGGTGATTATTCGGGTGTAATTCTAATGTTCTTCTAATATTTTTTTGGATCTATCATTATTATTCTGTCATTTCTTGTTAGATATTTTATGTTTTGCATAATATATTGTATCAAGAATATTGCAGCTGGAGTTATGTGTCGTACTTCGAAGAACTCCCTTCGAGGGGCGAAGCGGTGCATCAAGAAATGAATTCTCTATCTGGAGAGAGCCATTAGGTTGAGATGAATACGTTGCTTCTCATTGGAAGGCACGGGAATGTCGTAGTTTTTAGCTCGTGTCTGCAAATTGACTATGTGTTCACAGATGAGAATATAAGCATTCGATGGAGATCGTTCATGGTGAGGGGTACCTACGATGTACCCTAGTAGAAGGGAAAGATTTTTGGCAATGATGTTTTGAGGTTGAGAGGGGAAAGGATGAGTTAAGACAGTAGGTTGTTGGGGGGGGTACTATTGCGCCAAAAATATGTGGACCTCATCCTTCCTAGGGTACTAGTGAGTAGGGTGGTCTTCCCCACAAATGGTGCAGGGAAAATGACTCTTCTTCTTTTCCTTAGTACCCCCCTCCTGGGCATTTTGGGTAGAGGTGGTCCCTTTCTCATTAGTGGAATTCTTCTTCTTGTTTCTCTCTTTTCCTCTAGGTTGTTGAGGATTCTTCGATTGCATGGATTTCACTGAATGCACCTTGGAGGTCTAAGAGGGAAATGAAGCAGTTTGAGCACCAATGTCAGTAGTCGACGGGTGTGATGTAATCGACATATGACCCATTTGGTCAGCTAATTGGTTCATAGTTGCATGGGAAAAAAAACCAACCACACCATCGACATGGGGTCCTGCGTTTGGCTTCCTGGGATTTGTTGACAACCGAGGAGCATTTGGAATGATATCATAAAGAGTACCCGACTGTGAGTAGATCAATTCTAAGTGTTGGGAACACATGATAGCTTACGCCTCGATGGCATCCCCGACCATAGCTACATCTCTGGCAATGGGTGGTATGAGGGACTTAGTGAACCACTTTTTAAGGAGTTTGTCTGGAATGTGAGTCTTAATCATCCTACGCCATCGACGCCACTCATGAATATGATCGGAGATGTGGGTGGAATTGTCTTGACGAAGAAAATTCAAGATCTCAATTCCTATCTCGTACCAGATGGGAAATTGGTAATGTGTTAAGAACGCCATTGCCAGGTTGTTGAAGCTTCTAAAGGAATTACCTTTTAGTTCAATGTACCATTTGGTGGTGGCTCCAGTCAAGGATCTCTGAAAAATGTGCAACCTTACACTATCATCCATCAACAAGTTGAATGAACACCACAAGTGGTAAGTCATGATGTGTGTAGAGGGGTCCTCTCACAGCTTTCTGTCAAACTTAGGAATGTTTGAGGGTAATTTGGACTGCATAGTCGCCCATGAAGGGTCATGGGCTATAGGGTCATTTTCTAACCGTGAAAAATATGGTAAATCAAGAGTTGCAAGGAAACGATGCAAATGAAGACTAGGAGGGAGGTGAAGTCTCTATTATCCCAAATGGACCTTGCGGTACCCCTATGTTTGTACTACTGGAGGGTTGGGGAGCTTCTGAAGAGTGTGTTCTTGTTGGGATGGTGGCACCTCCAGGAGCATGACTACTCCTAGAACCAAATATTCCCCCAAGGGGAAAATGTGGACCCTCTAGGAAAGATGTTTCCAAAGCTAGTCCCAGGGAAGAAACCCCCAGGACCGGATGTGGACATAAAAGGAAAACCTCCCCATGATGAAAAATTCTCCCCCATGGATGTGCCCCCAGGGAATGGTGTTCTAACCCAAGGAAAGTTAAAACCTCTAGATGCATTGTTTCCCTCAGTTTGACTAGGGACAGACCCAAAACCCACTAGGCATACTCCACCCAAAAGGTACACCCGCAATTGATGATGCCGATTTACTCATTGGATTGGTGGAAGTTGAAGGAGTTCGACTTCCCATGCTAAAACCAAATCTCGCCCCCCCAGTGGAAAATAATATGGATGGGAATTGACATGGAAGGGATGGGTGCAGGGATGATAGGTATGTTAATGGATGGAGATGACATGGATGACGCCCGCTATATGGAGGAACCAAAAACAAAAGGAGTGGATGGTGTAGGTCCAATGGACCTAAGAGGTGGCAATGAGGACACTGTTGGGATGCCCCAAGGGAATTTCCCCCTATCCTAGGTGGGGATGGGTTCTTAGTCTCAGCTACACTGGACGAGACACTTGGTCTTGACATAGTGGGAGAATGTGTGAACAAAGAAAAAGGCTCACTAAAAATTTCCTTTACTTGGACTAGTAAAGGGGCATATAATTCAATCAAAGAAGGATTAAAATTCCGTAGAGGATGTTCGTCGACCACTTCTATTTCGACTAAACCGGTTTCGTCAAACCAAAGATAAGACCCTTCAAACTCCTTTTCACTTGTTACATGTCACTTTAGAGGCAGTTTCACCTATGTACTAAGCTCGAGTCCTCATAGTCGACAGGACCGACATGGTGATTCAGCCACGGTGAATAAATTTATGTTACTTTCCAAACACAAATCAACCTATGGTCTACCTAGACTCAAACTCAAACAGAACACCCCTAATCAAATATAGGCAACAACATGAAAATCGTAACCTATGGTCGAACTAGTGAAGGTGTGAGGAGCAGTTACGATGATCGACGTGAAATAGCCCTGACCGGTGCAAGTACCCTTTATTAAAGCGGTCACCCTCAAGGGGCACTTATACCATGAACGAACATCTTCCCCAGGTACTACAGGAATGTCCCACCTGCAGTGACCTATGTGGATCCCTAGGAAAGGTCACTAAGGATACCACCTAACAATCAATGGTCGGGCGAACAGTCACAATTCTAACCACACGTAAGGGTAGGGTAGATAAGCCTAAAGATATGAAGGCTTTAACCAACAAAACCCCCATATACATAACAAACGAAGCGGTACCGAAAACAACACAACAAGCAGAGAGGGGTAATCTCCCTATTTAGAATTTCAAGGGAAAACTAGAACAAAAATATCTTTTAACTTTATTCACTACATGTTGGCAGTCAATTCGCATTTTTATACTGTCCTTATAAGCTAACTACACCAATCTTTTGCAAACCTTTATTTTTGTTGCAATCCTAGAATAAAACAACACTATTATTTCGCACATTTGCACACTTACCTTTGTTCTCGTTTTCACGACTGCAAGCGTGAAAACTTTGGTTTCGAAGTCATATTAAAATCGTCACTAGATTGTTGTGATCGCTCTTGTCGATTCCATTTCCAATTTAATTATGATTATACAGTTGACAAGACTCCAATATTCTTTACTCATTTGGCATTTTTGTTGTTAATATGATTTCAATTTTTATAAGGCTATGATGATTTCTTAAGGATTGTGATTCAATCGTTGATTATTGGTGGTTTGATTTCTATGTTCTTTCATCGATTACCTTGACTCATTGGTTTCATGAAAACATTGACGTTGTGGTTACACCCTTGCTATAAATCATTTCATACATATTTGACATGATTGAACCCTTGGTGGTGATTTCGAATCATCATTTTGGTTTTAAAAACTATTGCTTGCGCAAATATTTGGTCAATTTACCATAAATTTCATGGATTGATTGAATGGCATGGTTTTTAATATATGCAATAATAATGATTTGAATCGTTATATGCATCGGCGGTTGTACTGTGGGAAATGAATGTTCTGCATGGGCTAAGCTAGCTCCACCACCTTCCCACATTCTGTCATTAATCTTTTTCCCCTATCCCAGGTCACCTCTGCTAGTTTTCGGATAAGCCTGTGAGCGTTCTTCCCCTGCGTATACTCTGTTCGAATCCTTGCCCAAACACCTTGCTCACTATGTGCTCCTTTCTATGGCACCAGTGGTGCGCATAGAGCCAAACGATAGCCAAACTCTATTACTATTCGATAATGCCCATAAGGATTTAGAAAACAATGGTTGGCTGGTGTTTATACAGAGGTTCGAGGGGTTCAACCTTTCGGTTGCCCAAATATTCACCCTCACCTTTGACGGGTGCAGGGATAAAGTCGGTGACATACAGCTCAAGCTGAATGAAGAATTCATAAGCTCTGCTACAGGACTAGCAGCTACAAGCCAAAGGTGGTTCAAAAACTCCAAAGTCGACGAGGTGTCGTGGCCATTACTATTCGTATCACGAAAGGTTGTGTCATGTGATAAAGGTATGCCTATTTCTACCCTCAAACCCAGGTGGCACGATCTTTTGGTAATTGTGAAACAGTTTGTGACCTGTGAAGGTCGGTATGGCTTGGTTTTTCTATATCACCTCCAGTTATTGATGAATTTCATGGGCTATCCTTTGAACATGCCGCATTACTTCTTGTGTAGTCTTTACAATATGTCGAAGCGATTCAAACGTGACAAGGATGATCGCAGCCTTTTTCACCACGGCTTAATTAAACTCATCGTCGTCCACCATTTGAGCCTTCATGGCGATAATTGGCAAGCCTTCCTATCAAGGAATGGCTTTGCCAATTCTGAGTCTACTCAAATTGACAAGGTTGTGATTACGGAGACTTTGGTTGGGCCAACTTTGCCATTTCATATCCTTCTACCCCCTGCCAAACCCTCGGATTTCCCTAACATCGACCTACTCGACATCGTGACCAACCCGTGTACAAAAGACAAGACTGAGGCCGTCAAGAAGCAGGTGAGTAAGAAAGGCAGAGGTAACAATACTGTCAATAGTAAAGGGAAGAAAAATGCTCGATTGATATCAAGACTTGCCTGGAACAAACCTAAACAGAACATCGACCAAAAGCCCATAGTGTTGAGCGAGGACTCGGACTCCGATATTGAGCATTTCCTAGCTGAGGAGTACCCCTATTCCCATGGCCTATGCTCTAAGAAACCCTATGACTATGTCTCTAACTTACCCCCGTGCCTCAAAAACGACCCAAATTACCCGGGAATCAAGCTGCACAATGAAACCCATGCTGACTTAAACAAACCCTCGCCTATGATACTGAAGCCCGAGCAAACATCATGCATCCAATGTAACGCTTGGATAGAGCGTTATTACACCGATGTTCCCCTGTTGCAATCAAAGATTAGAGCATTAGAAGAACAGGTGACAAAAAACCACCGGTTCGATTGTCTTCAGGAACATCGAAGCGGCAACGGCCTTTGTCAATTCCAATTTGTCATGATCGAAGCCTTTTTCTTACTGCTCAGGTATGAATTTCAATATTAATTTCTCTTTGTGAGTTTGTTTGAATTATTATAACGGATTGGGTTTTTCTTTCAAATTAGGTCTGTTCGTTTTAATACATTCGAAATGATTATGTTATAGTTTAGACGATTTTGTTGTGGATCCTGTACAGTAGATTCATTTTACTAAACTCGAATGTAGCTATGATTTGGTTATGCGATTTTGTCGTGCCCAGCTTAGTATAAGCAATTGATTTGTTTTTTATTCTGTTTGGATTGCTTTTGAAACAATTATGTTCATTTGATTTAGGATAGTCAATTGGGTTTGATTTCGATTAGTTTCATTTGTTTCTAATAGACTCAAAACAACCCTGTTGACTTCGATTTACCAGGAACGACTCTATTTTGTATTGAATCAATATTCTCGTTTGGATTTTGGTTACATTCGACCTGTAAAAAGATCTATTTGCTAAAATCGTGGAGTTGTGTTGATTGATACGATTTTACATAACGATTATGTCGGCTCCAAACTGTTTCAATTCGTTCCTGTTTGATTTGATTTGCAAACGATTGTTGCGTGTCTTGAGTTAGCACGATTGCTTGTATGAGTTGGATTGGTATCGAAAATAGATTTGATGCTTCTCTATTAGTTTTGATTTTTAAAAAATGATTTTGTCAAGCTCAGATCAACATATTTTGTCTCTGTTGAATTCGTATGAAAAACTTGGCTAATAGTCCGTTTTGAAATTGATTCAAGTGATGATTTCTTTGGTTCCCCAACTGTCAATCGATTCTGTTTTCTCCGAATTGGAAATAACAAACGTTTGACAAATCCCACATATCCTGTTATCAATTGATTAATTCAATTACGATTTCATTTGTTTCAATTTGCATACAAGTTTTGGTTTGATTCGCTCTGTTTGCAATTAGTGATTAAAAGATTTAGTTGAATGAGTCGAATATAATTCTTTAAGATTTGGATTGGTTCTGAAACGATTCTATGCTCAAATTAGACCAGCTACAGAATCGCAAGATTATGTAGCTAGTCTTAAAATTAGATTTTTGTCAATTTTATCAATAAAATATCCTCTAATATTGTTTATTCTTGTCCTCTTTTAGGTGCATACCAATTACAATGATCAATTGGGTATGTTGTAGCAGTTTAGGAGATACTTTGGATATTGTTTTGTTTTAGGTTGTTAGCTTGAGTCAGAAACTTGGGATATTATCCCCAGATTTGTGTAAATTGTTTTGATAATTCCCACAGGGATGTTTTACCCTGTGGGAGGTCTTTAAATACTTGTCATTTTTTTATAATAGACCCATCATCATCACTGTGGGGAGAACCAGACTATGGATTTATGATACAGACTGAGATGAAAGTTGATGTCTTGTAACAACTTTCGCTTTCAATATATCAAACTTTTGTTTCAGATTTTATTCATATCAATTTGTAATCAGTCATCGACTACTTTAGCTATCATGATTCATTGCATGTTGATGTGATTTGATTTATATGTTGTCCATATCTGATCCCTCTTATTTTAAAAATATAGCAATTATTCTGCTTTAGTTTAATGAATTACAGGTTTACCTTTTTCATTAAACGAATCATTGGTACAAATCTTTACACACAGATTTATCTAAATGTGATGATTTGTAAATCATAAGATTGCTGTAATTTTTTATGTCTTGTTTGTCCTGTCATTGATATTTGAAGAGCACATCTGCTTCTAGTTTACGAGAAGCTCGTGGATAATATGGTGCGGGTTTCCTCCCTCCGAACAGCTAAAACAATTATTGCATACAGGACAAACCTGATGCGTTACTTCAGGTCAGTTTGTTAATTGTTATTTAATAGTTAATTTGTTAGTATAATATAAGTAGTTTAGATAAATATATTAGTTTAGATTCATAATTAGATCATTATTTTAGTTGCTTATCTTATATAGTTTTTGCTCTATTTATTTTTCATAAAATTATAAAAATAAAAGATAAACAATAGTTTCGTTGTCTTAGGACAAATTACAAATGACTTTTGCAGGTTTTCATTTAAATCTGTAATTTGTAAATATTATATATTTGTAATTAAAGTTGATTTTGTTGATAATTAAACATTTACTTTTATATAATTATAATTGTATGATTTAGGTAATAGATTGTATATATGTAGTTTAGATTTGTTTATTAGTTTGTTTTAATTATTGTTTTTTTAGATTAGTTTCTTAGTGTAGTTTTCATTTGTTTTTCTAGGACTTAGATCGGCAAACGGAGCCACTAAACCCGTCGGGGTGGGTCATCCCAAACGGCTTGGGTTATTTAGACAACCCTGGACCGGATCCATTCTTTCAGTTGGCGAGCATTCATTTTTGCCCGACAACAAATGGCGTTAGAAGGAGGGCCTGAAATTTATTAATGGCACGAGGCGGTCGTAAGACTCCTCCACCACCTAATCGCTCACCTATAGTGACAAGAAGTCATTCGAACGATAACATTCCCCCTCAAACAGCAACCACATCAAATGACGATCCATGGATCACAGTTGAGCTAGTAACCCCAAATCCGACAGGTGGTGACATACAAGAGATTGTCGGCCAATCTCTCATAAGAACACATAGTGCCTTAGCCCGTTTAAGGCAACCAAATAGATCGTTGGACCAACCTTTAGATTTATCTGATATCAGAGAACAACTCGGAGGCACTAACCGCATTGTGAACCCTACAGATCCAATCCTCACTCCTGCTACAGGAGGATCTGGAATACCTCCATCATTCCCTTCTTCTTCGGGAGGAGACTCTTCTGACGAAGGCAGTTCACCTTCTCAGCCTTCCACACCGACTACACCAATGGCCAACCAGAACAATCCTGCTAGACCTTGGCTCGACCAGGATGCGGTAGTCGTACCTGGAGATCAGCATCCCTTACCCAAACATCCAGAGAAGTGGATTCCCAAGTTTGACCCTGACTCTAAACAGATCGCAGAAGATCACATTAAAAAGTTTATGTTAGCCATAAGACTCCGCAATGTCGAGCATGAAGACATAGTCTGTAGGTTGTTCCCCTATACTTTCGAGGGAAATGCCTCTACCTGGTACTTTTCCCAACAACCCCATACCATTGCGTCTTGGGAGAAATTCGAGTCATGCTTTCTAGAAAAATTCAGAGATGGTAAGCCTCCGGAAGTCCTAGTCATGGAGCTTTCTAACTTAAGAATGAACCCAAAAGAGAAAGTTAAAGACTTTAATCAAAGATTCTTAACACTTAAGAGCCGAATCCCTATGGATTCCATGCCTGCCGAGAATCTTATCATATCATACTATACTAAAGCCTTGCATCAAAGTATAGCCATTTGGGTTAAACGATCTAAGAAAGCCATGTTGTTAGAGGCCTTCGAGGAGGCCAGTCAGATTGAAAAGGACATACTTACTCTAAAGACGCTACTAGCAACGAAACAGAAATTAGTTCATCTTCCAAAAAGAAGATCGAAATCCTCCCTAGACCTACTCAAAGTAAAGCACAATCTGAAAGCTCTGATTTAGAAAACTTAACTAAAGTTGTTCAAAATCTATCGAATCAAGTTATAGATTTAAAAAAGACAACCGAAGAAGATTTCTCGAGCAAAGGGCCTTACAAACCCCCGTTCAGGAAACCTTTTCCCACCAACTGACCTAATCCGAATACCGAGGGCCTTAATCTAGAAAGTCTTCAATACGCCCTTCAAACAATTCTAGAAGCCCAGGATAACTTGATGCCTCCTAAGATTCCGGAGGAAGTTGTTGAACAAGAGACAATTCAAGAAGAATAATCTTCTCCAAACATTTTTGGACACTTCTCGAATAGCATCTTCCAAGCTAACTTCGAGACAGTGCATCCCTACAACACTAGGAGTAAGACAGCAAACAAACCTTCTTCTGAAAACACTACGACTTTGCCTCCAAAGCAATCTAAACCAGCAGAGACTAAACAGAGTCATGCAAACCCTAACTTAGATTATGATTTAGTTGAAGATCTTAAAAAGTTAAGGGCTAACATTTTTGTTTATGAGTTATTGAAATTTCCATTTTTGTTACAAAAAATGTTACAAAACATCGCCGAGAATAGCAAAAATGGTAACGCAAACAAGGTTGTGCAGAACAAAGTTCCTCAGAAGACTTCCACTAAAAATAATCATGATCCTCAAGATAAAGGAAGCCTTCCTATAAATAATGTAAATAATAAAGTAGCTTTAGAAACTGCGAGTAAAAAACCACAAGCTACCATCCTTAGTACTCGCAGAAATGTACCTCCATTTTTGTTAACTTTCGAAATCTTTAATAGAAACATGCACAATTGTATGGTGGACTCAGGAGCGTCATCCAATGTGATGTAGTGGTCTGTGTGTCAGAAGATTAACGCTGAAGTTGAACCGTCCACTTTAAAAATCATTCAACTTGATCGAACCAATGTTAAAGTTATAGGTGAACTAAAGAATGTGCTTATAAGATTATCGTCTAACCCCAAGGTTCATCAAGTTATTGATATTATCGTTGTGGATATCCCAGAAGTGTATGGTCTATTTTTAAGCAGGGACTGGTCGGAGCAACTACACGGCTATTTCGCGACAGATTGGTCTAACCTGTGGCTTCTAGAGAACGGCAATCCCAACAAAATCAAGGTAAATCACAAACGCTACCTTAAGTTCATGGTCACAGATTTGAATGATCCAAATGATCCATTTACACCATTTGCCCATTCACCCGAAATACAAGGGATGGATACCTTTTTCGGCAATTTCATGGCCGAGACTTCAGCTATCACTAATCCAGAACAGAAGTCCGAGATTGTAGCATATCTGCAGCCAACAGCTTCTACACAACGGTCTCATACACCCGATAAAAATCAAATTTGGTCAATTTATTTTGACGGGTCAAAGTCCAAAGAAGGAGCTGGTGCAGGTTGCGTTAATATCGATCTGACAGGTAACAAAACATTGATTGCATGTAGGTTAGAATTTGAATGCACTAATAACACAGCAGAATATGAGGCTTTACTGCAAGGTCTCAAAAAATCTTTAGACATGAACATTCAAAATCTGGTCGTTTTTGGCGACTCCAAAATCGTGGTTAGACAGGTAAGAGATTCTATCAACTGTCTGTCTCCGCATATTAAAAGCTACCAATCTGAGGTATGGAATTTAATGAATAAGTTTTCTTCTTTCAATATAAATTCTATTCCTAGATTGAATAATTCTGAAGCAGATCTATTAGCTAACGTAGCTTCTAAACTCTTTCCTGCAGAAGTCTTGTCCCCAGACGCATTCTCCATCAAACTATTGTTCAGGCCATCCATTCCCGACAACATCACGAACTGGAGAGTCTTTGACGATGATCAGCATATTATTAGCTTCCTACATATGGAGGAAACTTTTCAAGGCGTGGTGATCGATGAATGCACTCATGACGACAATTTGCGCAATTTCACGGTAATACCATATCCGAGAACTCCTGAATCTTCATCGGACATGGTAAATTCGATCCCTAAATCTGTAGTTAGATTAGAGAAATTTTATGATCTTCAAGATAAATTCAAAAAATCGGTCAACTGTAAAACCAATAGTTCCTCTTTATCATATGAAAAAGTGAACTTAGGAACTAATGACAATCCGCAGTGCATTAATCTAGGGGTAGGATGTTATGAAAAAGAAAAAGTTGCATTTATTAAATTGTTCAAAGAATTTAAAGATGTTTTTGCATGGACATATGATGACCTTAAAACTTTCGACCCTAACATCATACAACATGTCATTCCTATGAAACCCCAAACTTTACCCTTTCAAAAAAAATTAAGGAAAATGCACCCTAAGCTCGAACCGATCGTCAAAAAAGAATTGAATAAACTCCTGAATGCTAAGATAATTTTCCCTGTTAGGCACACTCAATGGGTTTCTAACCTTGTCCCTGTCCGGAAGAAAAGTGGGGAAATCCGACTATGCGTCGATTTCCGAAACCTTAATAGAGCATCTGATAAAGACAACTATCATGTCCCACCCATGGAACAGATCCTTCAACAGGTATCTGGTTCTAAGAGGCTATCTTTATTGGATGGTTTCTCAAGGTACAACCAAGTCCTGTTGTCTCCTCCAGACCAACTTAAAACTACCTTCTGCACTCCATGGGGCACCTACGCTTATCGAAAAATGCCCTTTGGATTGATTAATGCCGGTGCCACTTTCCAGAGAGCGATGGACATCTCTTTCTGAGGCTTAATCAATAAGTCTGTTGTAGTTTACTTAGATTATGTTACTGTATTTTCCAAAAACAAAACCGATCATCTAGCTCATTTAAGAGTCGTTCTACAGTGATGTTGTAAATACGGCATTTCCTTGAATCCTAAAAAATCTATATTTGTAGTAGAACAGGGTAAACTCTTAGGATTTATTGTGTCAAGCAAAGGGATGAATATTGACCCTGAAAGGACTCAAGTTATCTCAAAACTCCCCCCTCCAACATCCAAAAAGTCTATGCAGTCTTTCTTAGACCAGATAAACTTTGTTAGGAGATTCGTCCCCAGTTTCTCTGAAATGGTCAGACCTTTGAAGAACCTAATTAAGAAAGACACACAATATCATTGGGGACCCTAAGAAAATCAAGATTTTAATGCAATAAAAAAGGCCATAATAGATGCTCCTTCTCTCATGAGCCCCAACTTTTCCCAAGACTTTACGCTCTACACTTTTTCTTCTGACCATTCCTACACTTCCGTCCTAACTCAAAAGAACGCTGAAAACAACAAAGTACCCATTACCTTTATGAGCTCTGCTTTCAAAGGCACTGAACTTAATTACCTAGTGGTAGATGAGCAAGCCTACGCTGTTTTTAAAGCAGTCAAGCATTTTCGATCTTATCTTTTGAAATCCAGGACGAAATTTATTGTCCTGTACCCAGCCGTCAAGAACCTGTTAGTGCATAAAGAACTAGGTGAAAAGAGGGCAAACTGGGTTACCTCCTTGCAGGAGTACGACATAGAAATTACCCCAGCACAGATAGTGAGAGGCCAAGGGTTATGCAAGTTAGTTGTTGATTCAGCAGCAGGACAGCAAGAAGAAAGCGATACGTCAAATCTAGGACAGCACGATCAAAATGTAATCTGTTGTGCACAAAACCCTATCAGTCCCTGGTATGACGATATAAGATTCTGTCTTGAACATGGTTCAGCCCCCCGTCACTTGGATCCCACTAAAAGAAGAGTGTTAATATTAAAGTATGCCTCCTTTCATTTGGTTAATGGTATTTTGTTTCGTCAAAATTTTGATGGCGTACTGATGCGCTGTCTTGACAAAGACAAAGCAGAAAAATTCTTACTAGAATTGCATGCAGGAGAAGTTGGTGGTCATTTTGGTGGGGACACTACTGCCCACAAGGTTTTGAGAGCCGGTTATTACTGGCCCACGCTTTTTAGAGACGCCCATGCATTGTGCCGTAAGTGTACTATTTATCAAAAAGCATCAGGGTGGTTACAAAAACCAGCCTTTCCTTTGCAGCCTATTTCAGTAGACTCTCCTTTTCAGCAGTGGGGCCTTGATATCATAGGTCCAATCAACCCGCCATTCTCACAACATCATAAGTTTATCATAACATCCACAGATTATTTCACCAGGTGGTCTGAAGCTGTCGCGTTAAGAACTATGAATACCAGTCAGGTAATTGCCTTTCTCAATTCGAATATTATCACTCGTTTTGGTATCCCTGATTGTTTAGTATTCGATAACGCCTCTTACTTTTCCTCCCTTGAGATGAGCGAGTTCACTTTGGAAAAAGGAATTAAATTGAAGTATTCCGCTAGCTACTACCCCCAGGGCAATGGATTGGCAGAATCAACAAATAAGAACTTGATTAAAATCATCAAGAGAACGGTGGCTGAAAATCACAAAAACTGGCACAATGCACTGTTAAACACGATTTGGGTCGATAGGGTAACACCAAAGATTGTTGTAGGTAACTCTCCCTTCTTTCTCGTTTATGGCAGAGAAGCAATTATGCCACCACACATTCTTCTTCCCTCACTATAGTTATCGCAGAAAATTCAAGAAGAAGACTGTCCCCTTTTCGAAAACCAAATTAACTCTTTGATGAAGCTAGAAGAGGTAAGAGCCCAAGCTAAACGTAAGTTAGATCAGCATCAACTAGTAGTTAAAAGTTGGTTCAATTCTAACTCTGCCTCTGATAGGAATTTCGAAGTAGGTGACCTCGTCTTGAAATGGGACAAACCACATGAGGGAAAGAGAGAGCACAC
Source organism: Picea glauca (assembly GCA_000966675.3). Classification (NCBI taxonomy): domain Eukaryota; kingdom Viridiplantae; phylum Streptophyta; class Pinopsida; order Pinales; family Pinaceae; genus Picea; species Picea glauca. Next base: position 22,147 of record JZKD02S2222525.1, on the reverse strand, counting down.
GTAATTTCAAAACTTATGGCTTGGACCGTTTTTAGTTGTTGATAAGTTGGGTCCCAGCTCTTTCCAATTGCAGAATCTAGAAGGGCAGCCTGACACCTATCCGGTGAATGGCCAAGCTCTGAAAAGATATTTTGCTTGATGACAACTCTTTGTATATTATGTACATATTTTTCCTTTGTTTTCTTTTCTTTTGTTGTTTTGGTTTTGATTTCTCCTTTGCGCTTATCAGTTTTTGTTTTTGGAAATACACATACCTGCATACTGAGCTATTCGGACAAAGAAAACAGAAAATTCTTTCACTGAAACGACTGCTGAAAAATTGTATAAACATCAATTATATACTTTTAAAATTTACATCTGTGATTGGCAAAGACTTTTGTTTGAAAGAAGTTAACTGATTTCAATCTCTGAGCCTGTCATGATCATCTATTATATTTTTACGCTGTCCCTATTCCTTAAGGGAATGACTCGGAAGATGTATCCCTACCTTAGAAAGTTGGTTCTGTAAATAAATCATCTCTGGATCTTAATAAAGGACAGTTCTAAAAAATTCTGCTAAGGCCTGTAAAAAAATATGTTACAATATCATAATTTTCAGCGTCACCCCGCTCGACTATATATCTTTGAAAAACAAAATAAATCATTAAAAGAGCTGTGGGAAGTGCTTGTAAACCCGCCGAAATGCTGAACAAGTCTGCTGGCAGTGGGTAAATGCATGCATGACGCCAAGACAACTTCATCGGGGTACTGAATAGGCCCGCTGGCAGCGAAGCAATGTCGGGTATATGAAAATTCGTAAATATGAAACCTCTTGACCTTAAAATGTCATTTATTTTGATATGGAATTTCTTGGCAGGATACAGATATCAGAGTGGGTTAAATGGCAACCCTGTCGAGGCTATGGACGCCTGTTGGAAGCAGTGGCTCTGTCAACAGTATTGAGGATTTTATCTTTAATATCGTGGCTCGTTTGTCTTAAGACTGTTATCAGTTTTCATCCTTTAAACACTGTTGGAATATTTGATCATTGATGATGTTTATACGATTTTTCGGTTGTTGTTTTTGAGTTAGAATTTTTCTTATTATCATAATCTGAATTTGTTCTTTTGGCAGAGATAACTGCTTCTACCAGTGTGTCGCCATTGTTGGCAGTCAATTCGCATTTTTATACTGTCCTTATAAGCTGCCTACACCAGTATTTTCCAAACCTTGATTTTCGTCGCAATCCTGGAATAAAACAACACTATTATTTCGCACATTTGCACACTTACCTTTGTTCTCGTTTTCACGAATGCAAGCGTGAAAACTTTGGTTTCAAAGTCATATTAAAATCGTCACTAGATTGTTTTGATTGTTCTTGTCGATTCCGTTTCCAATTTAATTATGATTATACAGTTGACAAGACTCCAAGATTCTTTACTCATTTGGCATTTTTGTTGTTAATGTGAATTCAATTTTTATAAGGCTGTGATGATTTCTTAAGGATTGTGATTCAATCGTTGATTATTGGTGGTTTGATTTCTATGTTCTTTCATCGATTACCTTGACTCATTGGTTTCATGAAAACATTGACGTTGTGGTTAGACCCTTTCTATAAATCATTTCATACATATTTTACATGATCGAACCCTTGGTGGTGATTTCGAATCATCATTTTGGTTTTAAAAACAATTGCTTTCGTAAATGTTTGGTCAATTTACCATAAATTTCATGGATTGATTGAATGGCATGGTTTTTAATATATGCAATAATAATGATTTGAATCATTATATGCGTCGGCGGTTGTACTATGGGAAATGACTGTTCTGCATGGGCTGAGCTAGCTCCACCACCTTCGCACATTTTGTCATTAATGCTTTTCCCCTATCCCAGGTCACCTCTTCTAGTTTTCGGATAAGCCTGTGAGCGTTCTGCCCCTGCATATACTCTGTTCAAACCCTTGCCCGAACACCCTTCTCACTATGTGCTCCTGTCTATGGCACCGGTGGTGCGCATAGAGCCAAACAGTAGCCAAACTCTGTTACTATTCGGTAATGCCCGTAAGGATTTAGAAAACAATTGTTGGCTGGTGTTTATACAGAGGTCCGATGGGTTCAACCTTTTGGTTGCCCAACAATTCGCCCACACCTTTGACGGGTGCAGGGCTAAATTCGGTGACATACAGCATGAGTTGAATGAAGAATTCATAAGCTCTGCTATAGGACTAGCAGCTACAGGCCAAAGGTGGTTCAAAAACTCCAAAGTCGACGAGGTGCCATGGCCATAACTATTCGTATCATGAAAGGTTGTGTCATGTGATAAAGGTATGCCTATTTCTACCCTCAAACCCAGGTGGCACGATCTTTTGGTAATTGTGAAACAGTTTGTGACTTGTGAAGGTAGGTATGGCTTGGTTTTTCTGTATCACCTCCAGTTATTGATGAATTTCATGGGCTATCCTTTGAACATGTCGCATTACTTCTTTCGTAGTCTTTACAAGATGTCGAAGAGATTCAAACATGAGAAGGCCAATAGCATCCTTTTTCACCACGGCTTAATTAAACTCATCGTCGTCCACCATTTGAGCCTTCATGGCGATAATTGGCAAGCCTTCCTATCAAGGAATGGCTTTGCCAATTCTGAGTTTTCTCAAATTGACAAGGTTGTGATTACGGAGACTTTGGTCGAGCCAGCTGTGCCATTTCATATCCTTCTACCCCCTGCCAAACCCTCGGATTGCCCTGACATCGACCTACTCGACATCGTAACTAACCCGTGTACAAAAGACAAGACTGAGGCCGTCAAGAAGCAGGTGAGTAAGAAAGACAGAGGTAACAATATTGTCAATAGTAAAGGGAAGAAAAATGCTCGATTGATATCAAGACTTGCCCGAAACAAACCTAAACAAAACATCGACCAAAAGCCCATAGTGTTGAGAGAGGACTCGAACTCCGATATTGAGTGTTTCCTAGCTGAGGAGTACCCCTATTCCCATGGCCTGTGCTCTAAGAAACCCTATAACTATGTCTCTAACTTACCCCCGTGCCTCAAAAATGACCCAAATTACTCGGGAATCAAGCTGCACAATGAAACCCCTGCTGACTTAAACAAACCCTCGCCTATGATACCGAAGCCCGAGCAAACATCATGCGTCCAATGTAACGCTTGGATAGAGCGTTATTACACCGACGTTCCCCTATTGCAATCAAAGATCAGAGCATTAAAAGAATAGGTGACAGTGCTGGCGAAGGAGAACCACAGGTTACAAGCCAGTGAAAAGAAACAAAAAACCATCGGTTCGATTGTCTTCAGGAACGTCGAAGCGGCAACGACCTTTGTCAGATCCAATTTGTCATGATCGAAGCCTTTTTCTTACTGCTCAGGTATGAATTTCAATATTAATTTTGCTTTGTGAGTTTGTTTGAATTATTATAACGGATTGGGTTTTGCTTTCAAATTAGCTCTGTTCATTTTAATACATTCGAAATGATTATGTTATAGTTTAGACGATTTTTTTGTGGATCCTATACAGTAGATTCATTTTACTAAACTCGAATGTAGCTATGATTTGGTTATGCGATTTTGTCATGCCCAGCTTAGTATAAGCAATTGATTTGTTTTTTATTCTGTTTGGATTGCTTTTGAAACAATTATGTTCGTCTAATTTAGGATAGTCAATTGGGTTTGATTTCGATTAGTTTCGTTTGTTTCTAATAGACTCAAAACAACCCTGTTGACTTCAATTTACCAGGAACGACTATGTTTTGTATTGAATCAATATTCTTGTTTGGATTTTGGTTACATTCGACTTGTGCAAAAGATCTATTTGCTAAAATTGTGGAGCTGTGTTGATTGATACAATTTTACATAACAATTATGTCGGCTCCAAACTGTTTCGATTCGTTCCTTTTTTATTTGATTTACAAATGATTGTTGCGTGTATTGAGTTAGCACGATTGCTTGTATGAGTTGGATTGGTATCGAAAATAGATTTGATGCTGCTCTGTTAGTTTTTATTTTCAAAAAACGATTTTGTCAAGCTCAAATCGACATATTTTGTCTCTGTTGAATTCGTATGAAAAACTTGGCTAATAGTCCGTTTTGAAATTGATTCAAGTGATGATTTCATTGGTTCCCCAACTGTCAATCGATTCTGTCTGCTCCCAATTGACAATAACAAACGTTTGACAAATCCCACATATCTTGTTATCAATTGATTAATTCAATTACGATTTCATTTGTTTCAATTTGCATACAAGTTTTGGTTTGATTCGTTCTATTTGCAATTAGTGATTAAAATATTTGGTTGAATGAGTCGAATATAATTCTTTAAGATTTGGATTGGTTTTGAAACGATTCTATGCTCAAATTAGACCAGCTACAGAATCGCAAGATTCTGTAGCTAGTCTTAAAATTAGATTTTTGTCAATTTTATCAATAAAATATCCTCTAATATTGTTTATTCTTGTCCTCTTTTAGGTGCATACCAATTACAATGATCAATTGGGCATGTTGTATCAGTTTAGGAGATACTTTGGATATGGTTTTGTTTTAGGTTGTTAGCTTGAGTCAGAAACTTGGGATATTATCCCCAGATTTGTGTAAACTGTTTTGATAATTCCCATAGGGATGTTTTACCCTGTGGGAGGTCTTTAAATACTTGTTATTTTTTTGTAATAGACCCATAATCATCACTGTGGGGAGAACCAGACTATGGATTTATGATACAGACTAAGATGAAAGTTGATGTCTTGTAACAACTTTCGCTTTCAATATATCAAACTTTTGTTTCAAATTTTATTCATATCAGTTTGTAATCAATCATCGACTACTTTAGCTATCATGATTCATTGCATGTTGATATGATTTGATTTATATGTTGTCCATATCTGATCCCTCTTATTTTAAAAATATAGCAATTATTCTGCTTCAATTTAATGAATTACAGGTTTACCTTTTTCATTAAACGAATCATTGGTACAAATCTTTACACACAGATTTATCTAAATGTGATGATTTGTAAATCATAAGATTGTTGTAATTTTTTATGTCTTGTTTGTCCTGTCGTTGATATTTGAAGAGAACAACTGCTTCTAGTTTACGAGAAGCTCGTGGATAATCTGGTGCGGGTTTCCTCCCTCCGAACAGCTAAAACAATTATTGCATACAGGACAAACCTGAAGCGTTACTTCAGGTCAGTTTGTTAGTTTTTATTTAATAGTTAATTTGTTAGTATAATATAAGTAGTTTAGATAAATATATTAGTTTAGATTCATAATTAGAGTTATTATTTTAGTTGCTTAGCTTAGATAGTTTTTACTCTATTTCTTTTTCATAAAATGATAAAAATAAAAATAAAAACAATAGTTTCGTTGTCTTAGGACAGATTACAAATGACTTTTGCAAGTTTTCATTTAAATCTGTAATTTGTAAATATTATATATTTGTAAGTAAAGTTGATTCTGTTGATAATTAAACATTTACTTTTATATAATTATAATTGTATGATTTAGGTAATAGATTGTATATATGTAGTTTAGATTTGTTTATTAGTTTGTTTTAATTATTGTTTTTTTAGATTAGTTTCTTAGTGTAGTTTTCATTTGTTTTTCTAGGACTTAGATCGGCCAACGGAGCCGCTAAACCCGTCAGGGTGGGTCATCCCAAACGGCTTGGGTTATTTAGACAACCCCAGACCGGATCCATTCTTCCAGTTGGCGAGCATTCATTTTCACCCGTCAACACTACAGTAGATATAGATCAACACTTAAAACAAAAAAAAATTGAAGTAGATTAAACACAGAAAATATAAATCTCAACATGCTAAAGAGAACCAATATTTAACTAAGACTGATCATGAATAGAAGAAAACATTTCCAAATATTAACTTGAACTAGATTTAAACATTAGCAAAACAAAATCTGAACATTACCTTAGCAAAAACAAATAACAGAAGTACATGATGTGCAGTTGTCCTCTTTCTGTATGTTCAGAAAAAATCAATAATGGTCATGGATCAAACCCTCAAGGGTTTGATCTCATCATGATCTAAGTAGACAATTTTTCCAAGAAGAAATTAGGGTAGAAAACCAATCAGTGTCAAGTACATGGCTGATATGAAAAACCCCAATGACAAACCCAAACATCCCAAGCAAAAAAACTGTCAAATTATAAGGAACTACTACAACAAATGGGTAGCTCGTAATAGTAGTCTTAGGGATGTTTTAACAGACCCTACAGGTTGTAAGCAATAAGTGACATAAGCAACACTAGAAATACACCGACAATAGCTAAGGATAAGTTAGTGGTAGCCTAGGAGGGGAAGAGGAAGCCTAGGAGAGGCTAGCGACAGCCTAGAAGGAGAAGTGGAGGAGACCACGACACATTGGAAGAAAGAGGAGAGGGTCACACACTTCAACATAGCAGGAGGAGTGTTAATCCATAATATTGGCTCATTACCCCTTAATTGGGGCATATTATATTAGTAATGTTATTTTATTAGTGTCGGCTTTAGGCCATTAATTGTAATTATACCTCCTAGTCTCCTATATATACCAAGGAGACATTTTCATTTTGAATCATCTTGTAATTCAACATTTATGTGGGGTAAAAGAAGGTTTCCCCCTCGAAGAGGCTTATTATCTGAAATTATCTCTTTTTCAAGGCATTGAGTACTTTTTCTGAGGTTTTTCTATGCTATATTGATATTTGGTTCTTAACATATGGTATCAAAGCTCAAGGTCTTGGGGTTTCACTGCTACATCTGAGACACCTTGGAATTTTCGCTATAAATTTTTTTCTACAATGTTTCAGAAGGAATGTCTTGGAGGATATTTAGTAGATGGATCAAGGTACGTTGGATTCAAATTTCATCTCCTAAGGCCTTATAATTTCGGAGATACAGCCTGTACAAGATAGGGTTCTGGAATCATCTTGAACTAAGTCATTGCGTAATTTACGCTATAAAAAAATTTATGTAACATTTCAGACCCTGAACTCCAAAGGATATTCACACAAATTAGTAAGGTATCTTTGGTAAAATGTTCATCTTCTGGGTCATCTTAAATTTATAGATACACCCTGTGTAAGATAGGGTATCTGACTAGTCTCAAGAAGGTGTTCCAGGTAAAACAATCATAACTTCTTCCTAGAGTATCCAAATTGAGTGGGAGTGGTTTCATTGGATCGTGGAAAGTCTATAGTATTTTTGGTATGAGGTTCAGAAGTTTATGTCAATTATTTTGTGTGGGGCACGCTATACAAATGAGATCTCCTGGAAAGGCCAAAAATCGGCAAGTTGTGGGGAAGTTACCATAAATTCCACTTGGCACGTCCAATTTTGATCAGACCTGTGGCATTGCAGAGAAGAAATATTAGAGAACTACATAAAAAAAAAAATCATACCCAGAAGAGTCGAAACTTGGGAGATACAATAGAATAAATATTGTCTAGCAGAACCACCTCAAAATCAAGGTTCAAAAGTGATACTTGGCTAACATGCCACCCAAAAAGAGAACTTCTACACCAAATAAGCCTCCAGACAATCCTACTTGGACTC
>JZKD02S2222525.1:0-10888 GCA_000966675.3 Picea glauca | reverse complement strand
GGAGGTTGCCCCCTCGAAGAGGCTTATTATCTGAAATTATCTCTTTTTCAAGGCGTTGAGTACTTTTTCTGAGGTTTTTCTATGCTATATTGATATTTGGTTCTTAACAAGGAGACAAATCATAGGGATGTCATACCCTTGTACCATCATAAAACAAGTACCCCAAGGGGGATGCACTTTAGACAATAAGAGAAATTCCACCAAGGAGGTTGTACCCCAAAAAGAACCAAGTTGAAGTAGCCGCAACAAGATTAGACCAAGAAAAGAGTAAGAGAAAATAATGAGGAGTGAGTGTAATAATGAGTGAGGAGTAGGTTCTTTTTATAGTTTAGGAAGGCGTTAGGATTAGGTTTAATTAAAAACCTAAAAAATAAAATAATTAATAAAAATATTAATTAGAAAGTCAAATAAGTCAAAGTGACTTATAAAAGACCAACACCACATTAAGCAAGATGGGGAACGAGATTCAAGCAAAGGGAGGCTACAAGATAAATTCAAAGGGGTCTTCTTCAATGGAAAACTATCCACATATGTCTCACGATAACTTATAAGCTTTTATCATCCCTGCATAAGAGGAAAAACCAATGATGTGGTCATGTCCTCCTTCTAATTGCTCCTAGGTCTCATGGACCATCCTGGGAGAGAAGAAGAATATCACACATCATCACATCTTGGTACTCAACCAAGAACCACCTGGTCCCAGACCAGAATACCCCAGAACACATCTGGGGGCCCTAGAACACATCTAGGGTCTTTATCCACCAAGGTACAAAACCAAGGATCAACCCAAGCGTTTAAGCAAGGCTTCCCTGGAACACATCCAAGGGCCCTAGAACACATCTAGGGCCTTACATCATCAACCACCAAGGAACACATCCAAGGATCAATCCAAGCACCAAGCAAGGATTCCCTAGAACACATCCAAGGGCCCTAGAACACATTCAAGGACTTACTTCTTGGTCATTGACCAAGAACCCCAAAAATACATTGGGGGGGCTCACTAGGTTATTTTTTCATGTCTCTAACTACTTGGTCCCAAACCAAGAACCCCAGGAGTGCATTGGGGGCCCTAGATCTCATCTAGGGTCTTATTCCATCATCCCAAAGAACAGCTCTTGCAGCTGCACTAATTTCAACACTCCCTCTCAAGAGAGGCATTCTCGGCAACACCAAGATTGTCTAGAAAGTACACAAACTTTGTTAATGAAAGAGGCTTGGTCAAAATATATGTTGTTTGTTCTGTCTTCAGAACATACTGAATACTGAGAATGTTCTTATGCACCATGTCCCAAACATACTGATATCTCATCTCAATGTGTTTTGATCTGTCATGAAACACCAGATTCTCGGAGAGCTTTATACAACTCTAGTTATCACGGTGAATTATTGTGGGTTCCAGCTCAACACTGAGCAAATCTGAGAGTAGCTTTATGAGCCATACTGCTTCTCTACTAGTAGCACTTGCAGCAATGTATTCTTCCTTTGTAGTGCTATGGGCTATGGATCCCTACTTCCTACTGGACCAGGAGATCATAGTTGAACCCAAACTGAAACAATATCTCGAAGTGCCTTTTCGGTCCACTATACTTCCCATCCAATCCGAATCTGTATATCCATGAAGCATTACAGCTTCACTAGAAGTGTATCTGAGCCCATAGGATATAGTCCCTCGAACATATCTGAAAATATGCTTAACAGCAACCATATGAATATGTTTTGTTTCACACATGAACTAGCTGAGGGCATTCACTGCATAACAAATGCCTGGTCTAGTATGTACTAGATACATCAAAGACCCAATGATCTAACGATATATGGTGGGGTCTTCTGGATCTGAACCTATAGCTTGATTATGTAACTTCTTCAGATTGGAAATCATAGTTGTGGTCATGGACTTATAGTCCAACATGTCAAATCTACAAAGCACATCAACTGCATACGTTTGTGAGAGAAAGATCTCACCTAGTTTCTGCAACATTTATAAGCAAAGAAAGTAATGCATAAGACCCAAGTCTTTTATTTCAAATTCTGTTGATAACTCCTTGTTAGTCTGAGCTATTAGATGTTCATCTCCAATAAGGAACAAATCATCCACATATAAAACCAAGATAACAAGATGATTCTGCACAATCTTTATATAAAGATTAGGATCTGATATACTCTTGGAGAACCCAAGACTCTGAAGAAATATGTCAATTCTTCCATACCAAGCTCTCGGAGCTTGTTTCAATCCATACAAGGCTTTCTTGATTTTGCAGACATAAGATTCTTTCCCATGGATCACAAAACCCTCGGGATGCTCAATATAAACTTCTTTCTCAACTTCACCATTGGGAAAGGCAGTCTTAACATCTATTTGGTGAAGTTTCCAATCAAAAACTGAAGTAAGAGAGATGGTGATTATGATAAAGGTATACCTGGAAACAGGAGCAAAGATCTTGTCATAATCAATTCCTTCTTTCTAAGAGAATCCACAAGCCACAAATCTAGCTTTGAATTTTTCAACACTGCCATCTGCTACATGCTTTATTTTGTAGAGCCATTTAAAGGTTACTATTGATTTCCCTTGAGGTCTTGGGACCACTTCCCATACATCATTCTTCAATATTGACTCGTACTCTTTTATCATGGCATCCTTCCATACTTTATGTTTGACAGCTTCTTCAAAGGTGGAAGGTTCTAAGTCAATCACAAGATTTAACTGTGCTATCAGACCTGAGTATTTATCTAGTTTCTTGCTTTCTCTAAAGGTACATTTAGGTGTTCCATGATTTTTTGCTTCCTTTAAAATTTCCTGGCACCAAGTTGGCTTCCTTTTAACAGGAGGTTTCTCTAGGGGAAATTCAACACAATCCCTTATGGGATCCACTGAAGGCTCTCCGGCCTCCTCCCCCTGCTCATCTAGAAGTGGTGTATCTAAAGGTTCTGGAGATGGAGCTTCCTACTCCTCTATATCACATGGAAGTTCTATGAAACAACAAAAGGTTACTTCCTCATGGAAGGTCACATCTCTACTGACCTCAATAAACTTTTTCCCTAGTATATAAATTCTATATGCTTTTGAGGTCTCATTGTATCCCACAAAAGTGTCTTTCTTTCTAGAGGTCTCTAACTTAGTCCTCTTTTCTTTTGGTACATGAATGTAGACATGACTACCAAAGATTCTCAAATGGTCAACTGAAGACTTCTTACCGGTGAATACTTCCTCTGTAGTTTTCTCTTCTAGGGCTTTATGAGCACACCTGTTCTGAATATAGACTGCAGTGCTTGCAGCTTTGGCCCAAAGAGACAATGGAAGATTCTGATCATACATCATGGCTCTGGCTACTTCACAAATCGTCATGTTCTTTATTTCTGCAACCCCATTTTGTTGAGGATTATAAGGCACAGTCAACTCCCTCTTAATCCCAGAAGTCTGGCAGAGATCATCATACTTGTGAGAGTCAAATTATTTTCCATTGTCAGTTCTGAAAACATGGATGTGTCTACTTGTCTGATTCTCAACAAGATTCTTAAAATTCTGAAATTTGTCGAAAGATTCAACTTTAGTTTTCAAAAAATAAATCCAATTTTTATGAGAACAATCGTCAATAAAAATGATATAATAAAGACAATCATTCATAGACGGAGCAGTCATAGGTCCACAAAGATCAGAATGAATAAGATATAATATGCCATTATTTTTTCTATTACTATGGGGCTAAGCTTTCTTTGTATTTTTACCAAGAGGACAGCCTCTATAAACACTATCATGCTCAAATGAAAAAACTGGCATACATGTTACCATCTTTTGCAAACCTGGGAGAGCATTGTAGTTGAGATGTCCAAACCTTTTGTGCCATAGCTCACAGGGGTTGATCATCTCGTGAGCTAATGCTTGAATAACTCATCAAGAGACTTTGTAAAGTCCACCCTCTTGAGTTTTGATTGTTATGGATGAGCTCAAACTCTCATTTGAGGGCCACATAAGAGTCTTTCCTTTGGAGAGGGCTATTGAGTACCCTTTGCTTTCTAGCACTGCAACTAAGATAAGATTTTTCTTTAATCCAGGAACATAAAGAATTTCATTGATATAAAATACATTACATGTCTGAAGCTAAAAAGATGTTGATCCAAACCCTTTGATGTCATAAATGTCATCATCACCCAATTCTACCTTCACATTGAACTTCTTGTCTCGATAGTTCACAAGGTTCTGTTTGAAACATGTCATGTGTTTGGAGGCCCCGCTGTCGACTAACCAAACTTCTTCCAACTTGGTGACAGTACCGAAGAGGGATGAGACAAGATAACATTATATGCGTTGTTATTTCTCTTTAGTAGCAGCTCAGGCTCTTCTTCTTTGAGGCTCTTCTTCCTCAGTTGCAACTGAAGCATGGAACCTGCCTCTCTTCTTCTGTTGTGAAGGAGGGCTACTGCAGTCTTTTGCATAATGACCTAGCCTTTTACAATTAAAGCATCTTATTTTAGATAAATGAGAGTGTTTACCTTGGGGTTTCTTACTTTTGTCTTTGTGCTAAGGAAACTTCTTCCATCTCTTGGCTTTGACTGAAAGAGCATGGTCTCTTACCATTGAGGGTTCGTTCTTGCTTTTAAGTCTACCCTCTTCTTCCAAGCAATCATGCCATAATCTCTCGAAATTGGATTGAACTTCTCTTCTGTTGACTGAAGAGAGAAATGTCTCCCATGAGTCAGGGAGACCATCAACTTTTGTTTGTACAAGGTCATCATCATCCACTGCAATACCAATTATTGTAAGTTGATCTCTTATTTGAGCAATTTTGGAAAAGAAGACAGAGATAGATTTATACTTCCCCATCTTTAATGTACGTAGTTGTTTCTTCAATATCCTCTTTTGAGTTGGGGCCTTCTTTTCATATAGATTTGCTAGGGCATCAAAGCATTCCTTAGTTGTTCTCAGATGACCAATAAGAGGCATCATGATGTCCTTAACTGAGTCAAATATGACTCTCTTAGCTTTGGTCTGCCTCTTCTTATATGATGCCCTTCCTGTATTTGAAGTAGGTTATTCTATCGCCCTGGTAACCAGCGCATCCAATTCACCTTCTTCTAGGATATTAAACACCCTAGCTTTCCAAGCATTAAAGTTTGAGGCCCCTTCAAGCCTATTTTCTTCTTTGTCTGAAGATGAAGCCATATTGAAGACAAAATCTATTATAAAACAAGCTTACTGCTAATCTGCAAAACAAACTCTTGATGTGAATCTACGCATGCTCAAAAGTCTGCCACAATTAATCTCTTTTCATGCCCTAAGCTCTAATCCCATGTTAGAATTTCAAGGGAAAACTAGAATAGAAATATCTTTTAACTTTATTCACTGCAGTAGATATAGATCAGCACTCAAAACAAAAATTTATGAAGTAGATTAAACACGGAAAATATAACTCTGAACATGTTAAAGAGAACCAATCTTTAACTAGGATTGATCATGAACAGAAGAAAACATTTCTGAATATTAACTTGAACTAGATGCGGATTTAAACATTAGAAAAACAAAATCTGAACATTATCTTAGCAAAAAAAATTAACAAAAGTACTTGATGTGTAGTTGTCCTCTTTCTGTATGCTCAGAAAAAAGTTATAATGGTCATGGATCAAACCCTCAAGGGTTTGATCTCATCATGATCTAAGTGGACAGTTTTTCCAAGAAGAACTTAGGGTAGAAAACCAATCAGCATCAAGTACAGGGCTGATATGATAAACCCCAATGAAAAAACCCAAACAACCCAAGCAAAAAAATTGTCAAATTATAAGGAATTGCTACAACAAATGGGTAGCTCAGAATAGCAGCCTTAGGGTTGTCTTAACAGGCCATAGAGTTTGTAAGCAATAAGTGACAGCAACAACACTAGAAATACACCAACAACAGCCAAGGAGAATCTAGCGGTAGCCTAGGAGGGGCAGAGGCAGCCTAGGAGAGGCTAGCGACAACCTAGAAGAGACCAGCATCAACCTAGAAGGAGCAGTGGAGGAGGTTGTGGCACATTGGCAGCAAGAGGAGAGAGCCGCACAATTCAACACAACAGAAGGAGACAAATCATAGGGCAGTCATACCCTTGTACCATCATAAAACAAGTACCCCAAGGGGGGCGAACTTTAGACAGGAAGAGAAAGTCCACCAAGGAGGTCATACCCCAAAAAGAACCAAGCTGAAGTAGTCACAGCAAGATCAAACCAAGAAAAGAGCAAGAGAAAATAATGAGGAGTGAGTGTAAGAATGAGTGAGGGGTAGGTTCTTTTTATAGTTTAGGAAGGGGTTAGGATTAAGTTTAATTAAAAATCTAAAAAATAAAATAATTAATAAAATAATAATTAATATTTTTAATTAATAAAAATATTAATTAGAAAGTCAAATAAGTCAAAGTGACTTATAAAAGACCAACACCGCATTAAGCAAGTTGGAGAATGAGATTCAAGCAAGGGGAGGCTACAAGACAAAGTCAAAGGAGCCTTCTTCAATGGAAAATTGTCCACATATGTATCATGATAACTTATAAGCTTTTATCATCCCTGCATAAAAGGAAAAACCAATGATGTGGTCATGTCCTTCTTCTAGCTGCTCCTAGGTCTCATGGACTATCCCGGGAGAGAAGAAGAAGATCACACATCATCACATCTTGGTACTCAACCAAGAACCATCTGGTCCCAGATCAGGATACCCCAGAACACATTTGGGGGCCCTATAACACATCTAGGGTCTTTATCCACCAAGGTACAAGACCAAAGATCAACCCAAGCTTTTAAGAAAGGATTCCCTAGAACACATCCAGGGGCCCTAAAACACATCTAGGAACTTACATCATCAACCACCAAGGAACACATCTAAGGATCAATCCAAGCATCGAGAAAGGATTCCCTGGAACACATCTAGGGGCCCTAGAACACATCCAGGGACTTACTGCTTGGTCCTTGACCAAGAACCCCAGAAATACACTGGGGGCCCTCACTAGGGTCTTTTGCCATGGCTCTAACTGGTTGGTCCCAAACCAAGAACTCCAGGAATGCAATGGGGCCCCTAGATCTCAGCTAGGGTATTATGTCATCCTCTCGGAGAATGGCTCTTGCAGCTACACTAATTTCAACATCCCTACTTGCCCTGATGCAACCTCGTGCTTGACTCCTGTGTTAGAGAAGCTTCCCGACACACCGGTTGTAAAAATGGATTTAGCACTCTTTAATGACTTCTAGGTTGAGTTTTGTGGCCTTGGAGATTTTACTCTCCAATCATAATCCAAGGCCCTAAACCTATCTAGTGTTGGTTTGCTATCAAAGGAAAACATCTAATTAATTTTAATTTAAGCGCTTCTTTTAGAGGTTGTTGCTTAGGTCCAAAGGTAATGGATGAAACTTTGTATGATGTGAGGACTCTTGACCCAACCAAGCAATGCAAGCATCCAAGTGAAAAATCTTTCAATTCGATGAAAGGTAGCTATGGGTGGGATAGAGTTGTTTCCTTTTTCTTTTTCAATGTCAAAAATAGATCCTCAAACAAACCAATCATACACAAAAGATCCAAGAGCAACAAATTCTTCTATGACACTCACAACACTAATGCTTCAAAAGCGAATTAAGCATGCAAGGGATTTTTTTTTTGTAGTTTTTTTTCAATTTGCAATATAGAACAATCTTGACCTCGAGAAGAAAGACTAAAACAAACAAGGACAAAACAAAAACAACAAGCAAAAAGCTTGTAGGATATCAGGTAGAAGGCTAGATCAACCTGCTCTAATGTCACTACAATGATCACACTCAAAAACTTGCCTAGGAGGGGAGATCTAGTGATACACAAAGGTCATATGAAATTAAACATGCAACCAATGGCATAAGCTCCTAGATCTCTTCAGATCTGTCGAACTCTGAGTTCAACTTCTAAGATCTGAGATCTGAAAGTGGAAAGTTCAGACAACAACACAAAAAGACTATCCAAACAAATCAAAACCTTTCACACCAATCTACTCAACAACAACCTTGAAAATGATCAATGTGACAAGCCAATTTTTGCGGCAAGGGTACCAAGACACTCAGATAGGATATTGAAAAGCTCTGCAAGCTCAGAGGAGGTCTCAAACTGTACAGACTTGGGCTAAGCACTGCAAAAATGCAGATTTGGGAGGGCCTCGTGGGACACAAGCAAGGCAACACGCGAGGGGGCCTTGCAAGACGTAAGTGGTGCAACAGGCGAGAACTGTCAAAATTTTGAATTTTTGAGAGGGAAGGGAATGTTCCATATCTACAGATTTGAACAAGACCTCTCGAATCTACTAGATATGAGCCCTAAAACCCTTAATGGAAGACAACAAGACTCAAACCACAAAAACATAGGCAAAGCAAGGCAAAGAGATTCAAAAACAATTGATTCTCCCCAGTGGAGTTGCCAATCTGTTATGGGAAAAATGCTAACAGGGATCTCACTGAATAGATCAATAAGATCTCCCTAGGATAAGCCTAGATATCCTAGACAAGAGGGGGTAGACTTCTAAAAGGTTTGCTAGATCTAGATTCAAAGATATGAATTCACTATAATCCTATAGAAAGGAGAAGATATGCATACCTTTCAAGAGGTGGTCCTTCGTATCTCTTGGTTGTTGCAGTCCTAGGGTACCAACTCCAAGCTTGACAACCTGCTTTCTGTATACAAAAGACACACAAAAACTTCTCTACTTTCCTATTTAGGATTAAAATCCTAGATCTAATTAGTTTTCAATCAAATCTATAACAATATGAATCAGATCTAAACACTTGATATTCAACTGCAAACAATTGTAGGGGAAAACCAAATTTTTTATTAATTATAAATGGAAACTTACATCACAATTGCATACCTTAAGTGTTGATGTAGGCTCCTTCAATCTCCTTGCTCCTTGTTTCTCCTTACAGCGCCTTGGTCATGCTAGGCTCCAATGACTTCTGGTTGAATACCTCTGCAGTTTGGCAGCATAACTTTGCTATTGAATTATTTCTCCCTTGTCCAAGGCTTGCCTTTGTTATATAGCTCTTGGAGGAGGCTTAGAAAAGGCTTCTAGATCTTCTAGAGGCCACTAGAAACTCGAATGATGTAATTTCCTACGCTATTACCACTAATATCCAACTCATCTCTCACTCATCGCCTCGTAACTCCTATTTTCTAAAATTTTGACAGTACCTCGCTTGTTGAGCCACTATTGTTTAGCGAAGCCTTGCTTGTTGCATACTAGGTGTCATGTGAGGCTCTCCAAAAATGCTCTGGAAAGGGTCAAACCTCAAGCAAAAGTTGCATTAAGGCTTCTATCCACTAATCGCTTCCTCTCTGACCTATATGGTGGAGATTAAGGCTATAACACACAGCGATCACAAAATCTGTTTGGCTCTAGATGAATCAATTGGGCATGGCCTTCAAATGGAGCCCACGACACTTGAATCATTTTGATTGCCACCTTGGTTTTCACACTGAGCGATAGTCTCAGTGCTTGGTTTGTTAGTGTTTTTGGCCTCATCACCCAAGGCATTGTATAGGTATGCTACAGCTAGCTCTTAGTCCAATTCAAGCTCAAATGCAATGCATAGGAGTAACGTGCACACAAAGTGTTAAGTGTTATGAGAGCACATTCCGATAACAGAGTTTATAATCAACCAGTGGATATGAGGTGCTAAGTTGAATTACGATTTAAGTGGCATTGCAAGTAGTCAAGCTTGGAAATAGAAATTTACTTTCTCTTGGCAATTTGAATTTGAACATATATCTGTGTGTTGAATAGATTGGTTGTTTGAATTTTTTGTTTTGTAGATTAAAAGGGCAGAGTAGCATATCAATTCAGCCCATACATGGGGTTGGAACTTGGTTGGAATGGCCTCAGCATCATAAGTAAACAAACTAAGTAACCAAGCAGTAAACTAGATCTGAAGATAGAAATTACTCAGGGAATGAAAGATTTCGATTGCATTGTACACTGGATTCATGTGTACAGGTTACACAAAGAAGGAGCCAGCCAATCATTCAGAGCAGAGTTTGCACAGAGAACAGGCCTTGCAGCGATCAAAAGAACGAGATCCTTGTACAGGGCAAAGGAACATAGGCCTAGTGGCTTTTCTATAGATAGAGCTCTATGTGCAAGTCTGAAAGAGACATCAGAAAAATACCTCCACATAGGATACATTTTGGTAAAACGAGTGTGCTATAAATCCCTCATTTATGAATCAGTTTGTTAGATCATAAAGTTAATAAAATATGAGAAAAATACTAATTATTATTAATATTTGTTAAGATAGAATTTTTTTTAAATAGAATTGTTGTAATTTTGAGCTTGATAATGCTGCAGGAAGGTTGTGAAAAAATGAGGCATTGGAAAAGGAAAATGAGTTCAATTCTGTTAATTGTTTTCGCTAGTACTTCAAATGCCATAGGTGTTGTTTTTGGGTTCTCATTCTTGAAAAAATGAGGCATTGGAAAAGGAAGATGAGCTTAATTTCAATTAATTGTTTTCCCTAGAACTTCAAGTGCCATAGGTGTTGTTTTTGGGGTTCTCATTCTTGTGTTTCGCCAGGAATTTGCATTGGCTTTTACAAGTAGTTCATCATCATATACACAGTTTCTCAATTAGAAATTTTGTTGGCACTTACTGTCCTAAACAATGTTCAGCGAGTATGTTACTCTTTTTGGAGATAACAAACTCCCTCATCTAAAGAAGCGGTTAGGCATCAGGTCATTTCCAGTGAACTCTATCAGATATATATATATATATAGGTCATTTCCAGTAAACTCCATCAGATATATACAAGTCATCATTTCAATAAATGAGACTTTCAAACTCATGTTCAATATCTTTGGGTTTTAACAATATTAAAAATGGAGTCCTGTTCAATTTTTACAGTTGTGACCGTTACAATATGC
>JZKD02S2222514.1:15137-38564 GCA_000966675.3 Picea glauca | reverse complement strand
CATAAGTCTTCATATCTCAGTAGGAACATGCAAAAACATCTTGATATTTTCTGAAAAATTTGAGATAGGATTTCCTTTCTTCTTTAGATATTGTCTTGCTGAGATTTATATTCTTAGGGTTCTCCAAGGTTCCTAGATCAATAGTACCGTACATGTGACGACAACTCCCTGTCTTTGTGTACGTTGACCCTCTAAATCTTTCCCTTAAGTCGAAGAGGTTATCTAAATTGGATACCCCTTTCGGTATCATGTGAAACCTCGGTCTTCCAGTCGATTGATATGTTTCAACTCTTTATACATGGGGATCAGTTTCTACTAATTGCTCATGAAATATTTCATCGTCAATAGCCAGATCTTTAAAAATTTCTTGATTGGTTAAGAAGTTTATGATCTGTTCATATCCTTCAAAGACCTTCCAAATAGAAATATTTTTGGGCACCGACCGTTTGTAGAGTATCTCCACGTTGAAATGGGAGGCCTCATAGTCTTCCAAAGGGGATAGCCTTGAGGCAGCGGTGGCCAGGGAATCAACAAGAGCATTCTTTTTTCTAGGGATCGTTGTAATGTTAAAGGCTTCAAAATGTTCTATCAGTCTGTGCACTTCCTATTGATAATTCCTCAAGTGGGGAGAGTTGCAGTGTATAGTGTTCCTTACTTTTCTAACGATGATTTCAGAGTCTCCGAAAACCTTTAGTTCTTTAAAGTTTAATTCTATGGATTTCTTTAGCCCTTGTACTAGATCTTCATACTCGATGGTGTTGTTTGTGCATTCAAATTCTAGTCTGTAGGATAGGATTTTTTTTTTTTCTTTGAGATCAATGAGGATACACCCTGCTCTTGATCCTTCTTGTAACTTAGACCCATCAAAGTACAAGGTCCAAACTTGAGAGAGAAAGCCATCAATTTCTTTTTTCCGATCACTTTCCTCCTTTCCTCCTATTTTCTCTGTGGTTTTTAACATAGGTTCTTGACAGAAGAGGATTTATTCTGCCGCCCTCGAAAATTTTTCTTGAAAATTCATTTCAAAGTTTTAAGTAAGAAGGACATCACACAAGAGAGGTGATAAATTCCCAAAATCGGAGTCGCAGGAATAATTTCCCAGTATAGGGAAATATACCAAAGAGTGTTCGTTAAGGGATTCTAGGTCCATGGAAATATGTTTTAGATAACTTTCCCTATCGATCCTGTTAGCACTAGGAATCACCTTAAAATTACATGGAAGGAAAGCCCAATACCCAACAAGTTTATATGTGAATGTAATATTTTTTTTTAGGGTCAAATGGAAAAGGACTCAAAATGATAATGTTCCAACTCAGAAAATAGGTCTAGCATGCACCAACAATCAAGGTCTTGGATAACTTCAATCAGTAATTTGGGATTAAGTATGAATAGAGGGAAGACTTGAATGAGAGGAATATAGGAGATATTGTAAACATCAAGTGTACAAAATCCTAATGAAGAAATTTTCTTAAGACAAGATCTTCTTGAACTCAGAAACCAAGGAAGCTAAATAAACATCATGATAATATAATGATCAAACATCCACCATAACATCACCACAACCATTCATGTGAATCTTTCAAGGCATGAACATTTAGCATCAGAAAGCAAATAAGTTCAAAGAGAAGTTGATTTCTATTAGTCAAAAAGTATTAAGTCCAGTACATAGCTAGATCACAATCACTTCATCAAAATATTACAGTCTAAGCGAGCCTTTCTCAACCATCCAAACCTGCTAAAGCAATTGATCTATCTATTTATAAAAAAAGGGAGGCAACAACTAAAGGTACGAGCTGGCCTCCTTCCCTTGAAAATATCTAAACATTTATTTAATATAACAACTCATTTAACAACCTATGCTATAAAATAGGAAAATGTTGGTGATTAATCCAACCAAGCTTCAAACTAATTTGATTATCTTTTGTTGTGCAACCCCTGTTTTTCCATGTGTCTTTTAGGAGCATGTAGTTGTTCTCATAATGCCATTTGTTGCTTCTGCAATTTTCTCCATCATTATCCACCCAAAAGTTGTTGTCCTGACCTTCCTGGATCCCTGGTGTCTGTCAGTAGCTTCTTCAGGTAGCATCCTGAGTAGTTTTTGGCCCGTGACCAAGTTTTGAAGATTACTTGATCATACTTGACCACTTTTGGGACTGTGATAGCTTACCAAGGATGGAGCACAATGCGAAGTAGAAAATAAGGAAGCAAGACCTATTTTGGGTGTCTATTTTAGGGTTTACCCATGTTTAGGCCCATTTTGTAATCTATAAATAGGCAATATAGATAGTAAGATAGAAGAGAGATAGTAATATAGTACATCTATGTGATGTATGAATGGAAGATTAGTACTAGTATTTGGATCTGTGTGATTGAATGTATCTTAGAGTTCTCGATGCATGAGATAGGAGAGCTAAGTGCAGGTTGTTATAATCTTTTGCTGAAGAGAAAGGAAGAAGGATCTAGCGAGCTGCGCAAATATTTTGTCCTGTGTGAAGTAAGGGTCATTAAAGCTCTATGGTGTAACTTCTTGACCAAGATAATATAAAGAAGACTTTGTGGACTTAGCCCCAGGGTGGGGATGAACCACGGTAACTGTGTGTATGGTGTTTTGTGCTTCTCTCTTATGTATTTATCTTTTTCTTGGCTAAGTGATTGATGTGGTTAAGTAGATCTACTATGCTTTGTGTTGTTGAAGAATGAATGAACATTAGGTCTGATATATGAGATGCTCAGTTCTTGATCTATTGAATCTAACCTATCTTTCTGTGGATAAGTACTTAGTATAAGTATTCACTGTGATTCTTTGTGCCTTCTGTGAAGTTAATTAATGAACGTATATTAAGGAATAATTGATGCTAAGTGTGTTGTAGAAAAGATAATCATAGATCTATGTCCCAGCTAAGGTTGTAGACACCTGACTCTTTCAACCACCCCTGCCTCTACCTCAAGTGAGAATTCATCTTTTTCGCAGGTGTTTCCGAAAGGGCCGGTAGTTATGGCTTTTTTGGTGCACTCTTGAGCATTGAACCCTGGGTCTACCCCTATGCTAACAAATGGTTCTGTTTCCAGGACCTAGAACTATGATTGTTGGGAACTGAAGAAGAAGAAGCTTTGTGTGAAATAAGCTATGTGTGTAGATCTGTTACCCTAGTGTGCAGTGTTCTGTTTGACCTGTGAAGCTTTGTGCCAAGGAAAGAGGTCAGATATGAAGAAAGAGAGGTCATATCTAAAGGAAATAAGTCATATCTGTGAAGAAAGAGGTCAGATATGCAAGAAAAAGGTAATATTTGTAAGCTCTATGCCTTCATAAAGGTAAGAATAGTTAAAAGTATTAGTTCTGGAAGCTTTGTGCTTTGCAAAAGTAAGATAAGTGAATTTTTTTTTTTGTTTCTAAAGCATGGATCTAGGTATGTTTGATAGATTATGTCCTAGCTTCAAAACTAGGGCATTAATAGATGAAATTTTTTTTGATATGAATAGATCTGATAAATATAGTGATAGATATGTTATACATATGCATTGAAAGAATGTCTGGACTAACAAGTGGATGTAGGATCCTAGAAAAAAAAATTACAGGCTAGCCACCATGATCCCGCTACACATCCCAAAAGGAGTTGGGGAACATCTAAATGGATGAGAGGATTAACCCTCTGTTATAGTTGTAGACGACTAGGAAATCCTTCTAGAGAATGCCCTAGGAGAAGACTTAGTTGCCTCTGTTTTAAATCTATGGACCATGAAGTATTGGATTTCCCTAGAATGATTGCTAGGCTTGAGAAGATGAATATGGAACAAGCCAACCCTGAGGAAGATCAAGAGACCAAGATTATCGCAGAAACCCAGAAAGAATCAAAAAAGATGTTTCTACAGATGAAAGATACCTTGAATGACCACTGACATGTTAGGCTATCAAAGATATTCAAAGAAAAGGAGAAAATCGAAGCAAGAATAGGGGAATTTGACATCGACTCTATTCTTTATGAAGAAGCACAAGTGAACATTATGCTGGAAAGAACTTGGGAGGCTATAGGAAAACCTGTTGTGATTCCTTCCTTAGGAGGAACAAGTTTCTTCAGAGGAAAGATAGTAACCCTATGTGGAAGGCTCACCCAGATACCTATGACTATGAATGGAACTTCGACAGAGGAAGACTTAGAGATCATTAAATTTTTTGAATACACCGCCCCATTTACCATGCTCATTGGAAAACCATGGATTGATAGAGAACATTCCAGACGAAGAGAAGAAGAAAAAAATTTGGAACAGAAGAAGCAAGAGTTAAAAGACTTTATGACTAGAAGGATCGCACACTTGATTGAAGAAAAGAAGAGCAGATCATAGATATTTAATATTATCACCTCTGGTTTTGAAGATAAGAGAACAATTGAGGATCTGCAAAAGATCGAGTTACCTATTTTTTATACAGAAAAGGTATTATCAAGGAACCATAAGAAATATTTTCCACAACGCGAAGTAACTAAGACCACAAAAGATACACATCAGAATGGTAAAAGCATTACTGAGATGAAACTCACTGGGAAGAAGGCTAGGAAGTTAAGAAAGAAGAGGGCTAATATTGTAAGGTTACAAGAGGTTCTAGAGGACACTTCACAACAAGAAGAATTACAGAATTGGAGCTTCACCGAGATATCAGAACAATGATAGAGAGTACTTCACCATGACGAAGAAATATAGCCGTTGGAACTAATATAGTCATTCAACCACCACTCTGAACGGATCGAAAAGAGGTTATGGCTTACCACTAGACTGTTGGATAGCACCAGAATGGATAAGAATGGAGTTAATGAAGGCCATAGGTCCATTGCAAGCAAACCGTTGCTAAGATTGCCTACTTAACCTGTCACACCATGCATCAAGAATACTTTTTTCCATCTGAGAATATGAAGTGCGAACCCTGAGATTTACTTACCCTGGGATCATTGCCTTACTATTCACTACCATCTCTGAATTCATGTTGCACCCGAGCCAACTGACCCAAATTTGTATGTCGAACAAGCTCAACACTGCTGAGAAAATTGTTGAAGAAGTTCTAATTGATTTAATGACTGAGAGGGTCATGTAAGAACATGGAATGTCTACAGGTGTACAGGCATCATCCTCAGGCACACTGCCAACTTCCCCTTCCACTGCCCGAGAAGGACCATCCTGATTGCCTTCGGAAAGATGATCTAATCTAGGAAACAACTTCGCCACTGTGAAGATGATCCCAAGAATCTTACCTAAATATATCCCACCACTAAGCGGACCCGTAAACTAAGATTCTTTACCTAGAGACTTCGACTATGCTGTAGTCACTGCGTACCTCTCGAAACGGGTGCATGTAGTTCATGTTGACCAGGAGAAGCTCACTACCCTGAAATTAAGTGATTTTAACCTTGGAGATCGCAAGGTATATAGTATGCTATCCCCACACAAGTATTTGACTATTACAAAAGAAAAGAACCCCAAGATTGTACCGCAACAATGGACCCATAACCTTGCGCAGCCAACCTTCCTCAACATAATGAATATTCCACATTTTGGGAGGCATCAGGAAGTAAATGCCTGTGTCCGACTCTTGTCCTGCTACCATGAAGGATACCTATGGTTGGACCAGTGCATCACTATGGATCCAATTCTGATCANCCAACTTCCCCTTCCACTGCCCGAGAAGGACCATCCTGACTGCCTTTGGAAAGATGATCTAAGCTAGGAAACAACTTCGCCACTGTGAATATGATCCCAAGAATCTTACCTAAATATATCCCACCACTAAGCGAACCCGTAAACTAAGATTCTTTACCTAGAGACTTAAACTATGCTGTAGTCACTGCGTACCTCTCGAAAGGGGTGCATGTAGTTCATGTTGACCAGGAGAAGCTCACTACCCTGAAATTCAATGATTTTAACCTTGGAGATCGCAAGGTATATAGTATGTTATCCCCACACAAGTATTTGACTATTACAAAAGAAAATAACCCCAAGATTGTAACGCAGCAATGGACCCATAACCTTGCGCAGTCAACCTTCCTCAACGTAATGAAGATTCCACATTTTGGGAGGCATCAGGAAGTAAATGCCTGTGTCCGACTCTTGTCCTGCTACCATGAAGGATACCTATGGTTGGACCAGTGCATCACTATGGATCCAATTCTGATCAATTGGATCACTGGGCTAAGCATGCAGGGCCCTACTCACATGACTTTTACACTGGAAAGACCCTAGATCGTGCTCTTGCTCAATGAATAAAAGACACATATGGTGATCTGGAGAAAGTCATGCGAGGTTACAAGGTAGCCTCCATTGAGAATGCAGTAGTACACTTTGGTTTCCATCTAATCGCAGGAAAGTTAGTCCAAAAAAATAGACCTACACAGGTGACCGGATTTGTAGCTTACCTCGTAGGGAAGTGCGCAGAGGGACCACAAATGAACTAGGTGAAATACCTCATAAATAAGCTAGAGCTTGATTGTAGACAAGCGCAGGACCAAGGGTATGCGTTCCACTTTAGTTGGTTTCTCATACTCATTTCCTTCATCGCGTGGGAACTACCCAAGGGAGATACGTTTTTGAAGATCGAACCCTTCAAACCTCTGGCTGCGAAGTTCTGTACGCTNATTTTTTTTTAGGGTCAAATGGAAAAGGACTCAAAATGATAATGTTCCAACTCAGAAAATAGGTCTAGCATGCACCAACAATCAAGGTCTTGGATAACTTCAATCAGTAATTTGGGATTAAGTATGAATAGAGGGAAGACTTGAATGAGAGGAATATAGGAGATATTGTAAACATCAAGTGTACAAAATCCTAATGAAGAAATTTTCTTAAGACAAGATCTTCTTGAACTCAGAAACCAAGGAAGCTAAATAAACATCATGATAATATAATGATCAAACATCCACCATAACATCACCACAACCATTCATGTGAATCTTTCAAGGCATGAACATTTAGCATCAGAAAGCAAATAAGTTCAAAGAGAAGTTGATTTCTATTAGTCAAAAAGTATTAAGTCCAGTACATAGCTAGATCACAATCACTTCATCAAAATATTACAGTCTAAGCGAGCCTTTCTCAACCATCCAAACCTGCTAAAGCAATTGATCTATCTATTTATAAAAAAAGGGAGGCAACAACTAAAGGTACGAGCTGGCCTCCTTCCCTTGAAAATATCTAAACATTTATTTAATATAACAACTCATTTAACAACCTATGCTATAAAATAGGAAAATGTTGGTGATTAATCCAACCAAGCTTCAAACTAATTTGATTATCTTTTGTTGTGCAACCCCTGTTTTTCCATGTGTCTTTTAGGAGCATGTAGTTGTTCTCATAATGCCATTTGTTGCTTCTGCAATTTTCTCCATCATTATCCACCCAAAAGTTGTTGTCCTGACCTTCCTGGATCCCTGGTGTCTGTCAGTAGCTTCTTCAGGTAGCATCCTGAGTAGTTTTTGGCCCGTGACCAAGTTTTGAAGATTACTTGATCATACTTGACCACTTTTGGGACTGTGATAGCTTACCAAGGATGGAGCACAATGCGAAGTAGAAAATAAGGAAGCAAGACCTATTTTGGGTGTCTATTTTAGGGTTTACCCATGTTTAGGCCCATTTTGTAATCTATAAATAGGCAATATAGATAGTAAGATAGAAGAGAGATAGTAATATAGTACATCTATGTGATGTATGAATGGAAGATTAGTACTAGTATTTGGATCTGTGTGATTGAATGTATCTTAGAGTTCTCGATGCATGAGATAGGAGAGCTAAGTGCAGGTTGTTATAATCTTTTGCTGAAGAGAAAGGAAGAAGGATCTAGCGAGCTGCGCAAATATTTTGTCCTGTGTGAAGTAAGGGTCATTAAAGCTCTATGGTGTAACTTCTTGACCAAGATAATATAAAGAAGACTTTGTGGACTTAGCCCCAGGGTGGGGATGAACCACGGTAACTGTGTGTATGGTGTTTTGTGCTTCTCTCTTATGTATTTATCTTTTTCTTGGCTAAGTGATTGATGTGGTTAAGTAGATCTACTATGCTTTGTGTTGTTGAAGAATGAATGAACATTAGGTCTGATATATGAGATGCTCAGTTCTTGATCTATTGAATCTAACCTATCTTTCTGTGGATAAGTACTTAGTATAAGTATTCACTGTGATTCTTTGTGCCTTCTGTGAAGTTAATTAATGAACGTATATTAAGGAATAATTGATGCTAAGTGTGTTGTAGAAAAGATAATCATAGATCTATGTCCCAGCTAAGGTTGTAGACACCTGACTCTTTCAACCACCCCTGCCTCTACCTCAAGTGAGAATTCATCTTTTTCGCAGGTGTTTCCGAAAGGGCCGGTAGTTATGGCTTTTTTGGTGCACTCTTGAGCATTGAACCCTGGGTCTACCCCTATGCTAACAAATGGTTCTGTTTCCAGGACCTAGAACTATGATTGTTGGGAACTGAAGAAGAAGAAGCTTTGTGTGAAATAAGCTATGTGTGTAGATCTGTTACCCTAGTGTGCAGTGTTCTGTTTGACCTGTGAAGCTTTGTGCCAAGGAAAGAGGTCAGATATGAAGAAAGAGAGGTCATATCTAAAGGAAATAAGTCATATCTGTGAAGAAAGAGGTCAGATATGCAAGAAAAAGGTAATATTTGTAAGCTCTATGCCTTCATAAAGGTAAGAATAGTTAAAAGTATTAGTTCTGGAAGCTTTGTGCTTTGCAAAAGTAAGATAAGTGAATTTTTTTTTTTGTTTCTAAAGCATGGATCTAGGTATGTTTGATAGATTATGTCCTAGCTTCAAAACTAGGGCATTAATAGATGAAATTTTTTTTGATATGAATAGATCTGATAAATATAGTGATAGATATGTTATACATATGCATTGAAAGAATGTCTGGACTAACAAGTGGATGTAGGATCCTAGAAAAAAAAATTACAGGCTAGCCACCATGATCCCGCTACACATCCCAAAAGGAGTTGGGGAACATCTAAATGGATGAGAGGATTAACCCTCTGTTATAGTTGTAGACGACTAGGAAATCCTTCTAGAGAATGCCCTAGGAGAAGACTTAGTTGCCTCTGTTTTAAATCTATGGACCATGAAGTATTGGATTTCCCTAGAATGATTGCTAGGCTTGAGAAGATGAATATGGAACAAGCCAACCCTGAGGAAGATCAAGAGACCAAGATTATCGCAGAAACCCAGAAAGAATCAAAAAAGATGTTTCTACAGATGAAAGATACCTTGAATGACCACTGACATGTTAGGCTATCAAAGATATTCAAAGAAAAGGAGAAAATCGAAGCAAGAATAGGGGAATTTGACATCGACTCTATTCTTTATGAAGAAGCACAAGTGAACATTATGCTGGAAAGAACTTGGGAGGCTATAGGAAAACCTGTTGTGATTCCTTCCTTAGGAGGAACAAGTTTCTTCAGAGGAAAGATAGTAACCCTATGTGGAAGGCTCACCCAGATACCTATGACTATGAATGGAACTTCGACAGAGGAAGACTTAGAGATCATTAAATTTTTTGAATACACCGCCCCATTTACCATGCTCATTGGAAAACCATGGATTGATAGAGAACATTCCAGACGAAGAGAAGAAGAAAAAAATTTGGAACAGAAGAAGCAAGAGTTAAAAGACTTTATGACTAGAAGGATCGCACACTTGATTGAAGAAAAGAAGAGCAGATCATAGATATTTAATATTATCACCTCTGGTTTTGAAGATAAGAGAACAATTGAGGATCTGCAAAAGATCGAGTTACCTATTTTTTATACAGAAAAGGTATTATCAAGGAACCATAAGAAATATTTTCCACAACGCGAAGTAACTAAGACCACAAAAGATACACATCAGAATGGTAAAAGCATTACTGAGATGAAACTCACTGGGAAGAAGGCTAGGAAGTTAAGAAAGAAGAGGGCTAATATTGTAAGGTTACAAGAGGTTCTAGAGGACACTTCACAACAAGAAGAATTACAGAATTGGAGCTTCACCGAGATATCAGAACAATGATAGAGAGTACTTCACCATGACGAAGAAATATAGCCGTTGGAACTAATATAGTCATTCAACCACCACTCTGAACGGATCGAAAAGAGGTTATGGCTTACCACTAGACTGTTGGATAGCACCAGAATGGATAAGAATGGAGTTAATGAAGGCCATAGGTCCATTGCAAGCAAACCGTTGCTAAGATTGCCTACTTAACCTGTCACACCATGCATCAAGAATACTTTTTTCCATCTGAGAATATGAAGTGCGAACCCTGAGATTTACTTACCCTGGGATCATTGCCTTACTATTCACTACCATCTCTGAATTCATGTTGCACCCGAGCCAACTGACCCAAATTTGTATGTCGAACAAGCTCAACACTGCTGAGAAAATTGTTGAAGAAGTTCTAATTGATTTAATGACTGAGAGGGTCATGTAAGAACATGGAATGTCTACAGGTGTACAGGCATCATCCTCAGGCACACTGCCAACTTCCCCTTCCACTGCCCGAGAAGGACCATCCTGATTGCCTTCGGAAAGATGATCTAATCTAGGAAACAACTTCGCCACTGTGAAGATGATCCCAAGAATCTTACCTAAATATATCCCACCACTAAGCGGACCCGTAAACTAAGATTCTTTACCTAGAGACTTCGACTATGCTGTAGTCACTGCGTACCTCTCGAAACGGGTGCATGTAGTTCATGTTGACCAGGAGAAGCTCACTACCCTGAAATTAAGTGATTTTAACCTTGGAGATCGCAAGGTATATAGTATGCTATCCCCACACAAGTATTTGACTATTACAAAAGAAAAGAACCCCAAGATTGTACCGCAACAATGGACCCATAACCTTGCGCAGCCAACCTTCCTCAACATAATGAATATTCCACATTTTGGGAGGCATCAGGAAGTAAATGCCTGTGTCCGACTCTTGTCCTGCTACCATGAAGGATACCTATGGTTGGACCAGTGCATCACTATGGATCCAATTCTGATCAATTGGATCACTGGGCTAAGCATGCAGGGCCCTACTCACATGACTTTTACACTGGAAAGACCCTAGATCGTGCTCTTGCTCAATGAATAAAAGACACATATGGTGATCTGGAGAAAGTCATGCGAGGTTACAAGGTAGCCTCCATTGAGAATGCAGTAGTACACTTTGGTTTCCATCTAATCGCAGGAAAGTTAGTCCAAAAAAATAGACCTACACAGGTGACCGGATTTGTAGCTTACCTCGTAGGGAAGTGCGCAGAGGGACCACAAATGAACTAGGTGAAATACCTCATAAATAAGCTAGAGCTTGATTGTAGACAAGCGCAGGACCAAGGGTATGCGTTCCACTTTAGTTGGTTTCTCATACTCATTTCCTTCATCGCGTGGGAACTACCCAAGGGAGATACGTTTTTGAAGATCGAACCCTTCAAACCTCTGGCTGCGAAGTTCTGTACGCTNCTATCCCATTTCAGGACTAAGTCTCCTACTTCAAAATTCTTCTCTTTGGATTTATGCTTTTCAAACCACCTTTTAACTATCTGTTGATGAACAATGAACTTTTATTTTAGACAAGTGTAAGAATGCTTGTCTATAGCAGGGTAATTTAGTTAAACCCCTTGGATATTAGTTCTTATAAATGATACCAAGGCCTCATTGTTTTCATCATCCTTCTTAGTCAATACTGCAGCTAATGATTGGTCGGAGGAAAAAATGTAGAGGAAGAAACATTTGCTAAAGTCAAGACTTCGCAACACTGGAGATTGAGATATTGCAGTCTTAATATTGCTGAAAGAAATTTTTTGTTCATCATCCCACTTAAATTAAACATATTTGTGGATCATCTTTTTTAAGGGTTTGATAGTTTCAGAGAAATCGGGGGTGAAATTTCTCACAAAATTGATTTTCCAAAAGAAGGATTACATAGCCTTTTTGTTGTGAGGTAATGGAAGTTTAGATATAGCACTAATTCATTATGGGTCTCTGTGAATTCCCACTTGATATATAATATGACCTAGTAATTTCCCTTCCTTGACACTAAAGATAGTTTTCTTTGGGTTTAAGGATATACTGTATCTCTTACACCTTTCGAAAATATGGGTTAGGTGTTGGATGCGATCTTCTCTATTCTTTGAATATATAGTCATGCCATCCAAATAAACTACTACACATTTGTTGATTAGTCCCCGAAAAGCCACATCCATGGACCTTTGGAAGGTTTCCCCTACATTGATTAACCCAAAGGGCATGCATTTATAAGCAAAGGTTCCCCACTTGGTTCGGAAGGTAGTTTTCAAACGGTCTTCTTATGAAACTAGAAGTTGTTTATAACCTGAAAAACTGTCCAACAGAGAGAAAATATCAGAACCAGACATGGTCTACAAGAGTTGCTCCATCAGTGGGACTGGGTAGTTTTCCTTTTCTAATGCTATGTTGAGGTTTTTGAAATCCACACACAGACGCATCTCCCTAGACTTTTTCCTGACAGGAACCAAATTTTCTACCCAAGCAGAGTGTCTAACCTAGAAGATAATTTTAGCATCTAGTAATTTCTTAAACTCCTGACACATGAGAGGCTTGAGGGATGGATGGTACTTCTGAAGCTTCTGTTGGAAGGTTTTTTCTCTGAGTTTTAATGGGATTGTGTATTGAATGATACGAGTATCATAAGTCTTCATATCTCGGTAGGAACATGCAAAAACATCTTGATATTTTCTGAAAAAATTGAGATAGGATTTCCTTTCTTCTTTAGATATTGTCTTGCTGAGATTTATATTCTTAGGGTTCTCCAAGGTTCCTAGATCAATAGTACCGTACATGTGACAACAACTCCCTGTCTTTCTGTACGTTGACCCTCTAAATCTTTCCCTTAAGTTGAAGAGGTTATCTAAATTGGATACCCCTTTCGGTATCATGTGAAACCTCGGTCTGCCAGTCGATTGATATGTTTCAACTCTTTATACATGGGGATCAGTTTCTACTAATTTATCATGAAATATTTCATCATCAATAGCTAGATCTTTAAAAATTTCTTGATTGGTTAAGAAGTTTATGATCTGTTCATATCCTTCAAAGACCTTCCAAATAGAAATATTTTTGGGCACCGACCGTTTGTAGAGTATCTCCACGTTGAAATGGGAGGCCTCATAGTCTTCCAAAGGGGATAGCCTTGAGGCAGCGGTGGCCAGGGAATCAACAAGAGCATTCTTTTTTCTAGGGATCGTTGTAATGTTAAAGGCTTCAAAATGTTCTATCAGTCTGTGCACTTCCTATTGATAATTCCTCAAGTGGGGAGAGTTGCAGTGTATAGTGTTCCTTACTTTTCTAACGATCATTTCAGAGTCTCCGAAAACCTTTAGTTCTTTAAAGTTTAATTCTATGGATTTCTTTAGCCCTTGTACTAGATCTTCATACTCGATGGTGTTGTTTGTGCATTCAAATTATAGTCTGTAGGATAGGAATTTTTTTTTACCTTTGAGATCAATGAGGATACACCGTGCTCTTGATCCTTCTTGTAACTTAGACCCATCAAAGTACAAGGTCCAAACTTGAGAGCGAAAGCCATCAATTTCTTTTTTCCGATCACTTTCCTCCTTTCCTCCTATTTTCTCTGTGGTATTTAACATAGGTTCTTGACAGAAGAGGATTTATTCTGCCGCCCTCGAAATTTTTTCTTGAAAATTCATTTCAAAGTTTTAAGTAAGAAGGACATCACACAAGAGAGGTGATAAATTCCCAAAATCGGAGTCGCAATAATAATTTCCCAATATAGGGAAATATACCAAAGAGTGTTCGTTAAGGGATTCTAGGTCCATGGCAATATGTTTTAGATAACTTTCCCTATCGATCCTGTTAGCACTAGGAATCACCTTCAAATTACATGGAAGGCAAGCCCAATACCCAACAAGTTTATATGTGAATGTAAGATTTTTTTTTAGGGTCAAATGGAAAAGGACTCAAAATGATAATGTTCCAACTCAGAAAATAGGTCTAGCATGCACCAACAATCAAGGTCTTGGATAACTTCAATCAGTAATTTGGGATTAAGTATGAATAGAGGGAAGACTTGAATGAGAGGAATATAGGAGATATTGTAAACATCAAGTGTACAAAATCCTAATGAAGAAATTTTCTTAAGACAAGATCTTCTTGAACTCAGAAACCAAGGAAGCTAAATAAACATCATGATAATATAATGATCAAACATCCACCATAACATCACCACAACCATTCATGTGAATCTTTCAAGGCATGAACATTTAGCATCAGAAAGCAAATAAGTTCAAAGAGAAGTTGATTTCTATTAGTCAAAAAGTATTAAGTCCAGTACATAGCTAGATCACAATCACTTCATCAAAATATTACAGTCTAAGCGAGCCTTTCTCAACCATCCAAACCTGCTAAAGCAATTGATCTATCTATTTATAAAAAAAGGGAGGCAACAACTAAAGGTACGAGCTGGCCTCCTTCCCTTGAAAATATCTAAACATTTATTTAATATAACAACTCATTTAACAACCTATGCTATAAAATAGGAAAATGTTGGTGATTAATCCAACCAAGCTTCAAACTAATTTGATTATCTTTTGTTGTGCAACCCCTGTTTTTCCATGTGTCTTTTAGGAGCATGTAGTTGTTCTCATAATGCCATTTGTTGCTTCTGCAATTTTCTCCATCATTATCCACCCAAAAGTTGTTGTCCTGACCTTCCTGGATCCCTGGTGTCTGTCAGTAGCTTCTTCAGGTAGCATCCTGAGTAGTTTTTGGCCCGTGACCAAGTTTTGAAGATTACTTGATCATACTTGACCACTTTTGGGACTGTGATAGCTTACCAAGGATGGAGCACAATGCGAAGTAGAAAATAAGGAAGCAAGACCTATTTTGGGTGTCTATTTTAGGGTTTACCCATGTTTAGGCCCATTTTGTAATCTATAAATAGGCAATATAGATAGTAAGATAGAAGAGAGATAGTAATATAGTACATCTATGTGATGTATGAATGGAAGATTAGTACTAGTATTTGGATCTGTGTGATTGAATGTATCTTAGAGTTCTCGATGCATGAGATAGGAGAGCTAAGTGCAGGTTGTTATAATCTTTTGCTGAAGAGAAAGGAAGAAGGATCTAGCGAGCTGCGCAAATATTTTGTCCTGTGTGAAGTAAGGGTCATTAAAGCTCTATGGTGTAACTTCTTGACCAAGATAATATAAAGAAGACTTTGTGGACTTAGCCCCAGGGTGGGGATGAACCACGGTAACTGTGTGTATGGTGTTTTGTGCTTCTCTCTTATGTATTTATCTTTTTCTTGGCTAAGTGATTGATGTGGTTAAGTAGATCTACTATGCTTTGTGTTGTTGAAGAATGAATGAACATTAGGTCTGATATATGAGATGCTCAGTTCTTGATCTATTGAATCTAACCTATCTTTCTGTGGATAAGTACTTAGTATAAGTATTCACTGTGATTCTTTGTGCCTTCTGTGAAGTTAATTAATGAACGTATATTAAGGAATAATTGATGCTAAGTGTGTTGTAGAAAAGATAATCATAGATCTATGTCCCAGCTAAGGTTGTAGACACCTGACTCTTTCAACCACCCCTGCCTCTACCTCAAGTGAGAATTCATCTTTTTCGCAGGTGTTTCCGAAAGGGCCGGTAGTTATGGCTTTTTTGGTGCACTCTTGAGCATTGAACCCTGGGTCTACCCCTATGCTAACAAATGGTTCTGTTTCCAGGACCTAGAACTATGATTGTTGGGAACTGAAGAAGAAGAAGCTTTGTGTGAAATAAGCTATGTGTGTAGATCTGTTACCCTAGTGTGCAGTGTTCTGTTTGACCTGTGAAGCTTTGTGCCAAGGAAAGAGGTCAGATATGAAGAAAGAGAGGTCATATCTAAAGGAAATAAGTCATATCTGTGAAGAAAGAGGTCAGATATGCAAGAAAAAGGTAATATTTGTAAGCTCTATGCCTTCATAAAGGTAAGAATAGTTAAAAGTATTAGTTCTGGAAGCTTTGTGCTTTGCAAAAGTAAGATAAGTGAATTTTTTTTTTTGTTTCTAAAGCATGGATCTAGGTATGTTTGATAGATTATGTCCTAGCTTCAAAACTAGGGCATTAATAGATGAAATTTTTTTTGATATGAATAGATCTGATAAATATAGTGATAGATATGTTATACATATGCATTGAAAGAATGTCTGGACTAACAAGTGGATGTAGGATCCTAGAAAAAAAAATTACAGGCTAGCCACCATGATCCCGCTACACATCCCAAAAGGAGTTGGGGAACATCTAAATGGATGAGAGGATTAACCCTCTGTTATAGTTGTAGACGACTAGGAAATCCTTCTAGAGAATGCCCTAGGAGAAGACTTAGTTGCCTCTGTTTTAAATCTATGGACCATGAAGTATTGGATTTCCCTAGAATGATTGCTAGGCTTGAGAAGATGAATATGGAACAAGCCAACCCTGAGGAAGATCAAGAGACCAAGATTATCGCAGAAACCCAGAAAGAATCAAAAAAGATGTTTCTACAGATGAAAGATACCTTGAATGACCACTGACATGTTAGGCTATCAAAGATATTCAAAGAAAAGGAGAAAATCGAAGCAAGAATAGGGGAATTTGACATCGACTCTATTCTTTATGAAGAAGCACAAGTGAACATTATGCTGGAAAGAACTTGGGAGGCTATAGGAAAACCTGTTGTGATTCCTTCCTTAGGAGGAACAAGTTTCTTCAGAGGAAAGATAGTAACCCTATGTGGAAGGCTCACCCAGATACCTATGACTATGAATGGAACTTCGACAGAGGAAGACTTAGAGATCATTAAATTTTTTGAATACACCGCCCCATTTACCATGCTCATTGGAAAACCATGGATTGATAGAGAACATTCCAGACGAAGAGAAGAAGAAAAAAATTTGGAACAGAAGAAGCAAGAGTTAAAAGACTTTATGACTAGAAGGATCGCACACTTGATTGAAGAAAAGAAGAGCAGATCATAGATATTTAATATTATCACCTCTGGTTTTGAAGATAAGAGAACAATTGAGGATCTGCAAAAGATCGAGTTACCTATTTTTTATACAGAAAAGGTATTATCAAGGAACCATAAGAAATATTTTCCACAACGCGAAGTAACTAAGACCACAAAAGATACACATCAGAATGGTAAAAGCATTACTGAGATGAAACTCACTGGGAAGAAGGCTAGGAAGTTAAGAAAGAAGAGGGCTAATATTGTAAGGTTACAAGAGGTTCTAGAGGACACTTCACAACAAGAAGAATTACAGAATTGGAGCTTCACCGAGATATCAGAACAATGATAGAGAGTACTTCACCATGACGAAGAAATATAGCCGTTGGAACTAATATAGTCATTCAACCACCACTCTGAACGGATCGAAAAGAGGTTATGGCTTACCACTAGACTGTTGGATAGCACCAGAATGGATAAGAATGGAGTTAATGAAGGCCATAGGTCCATTGCAAGCAAACCGTTGCTAAGATTGCCTACTTAACCTGTCACACCATGCATCAAGAATACTTTTTTCCATCTGAGAATATGAAGTGCGAACCCTGAGATTTACTTACCCTGGGATCATTGCCTTACTATTCACTACCATCTCTGAATTCATGTTGCACCCGAGCCAACTGACCCAAATTTGTATGTCGAACAAGCTCAACACTGCTGAGAAAATTGTTGAAGAAGTTCTAATTGATTTAATGACTGAGAGGGTCATGTAAGAACATGGAATGTCTACAGGTGTACAGGCATCATCCTCAGGCACACTGCCAACTTCCCCTTCCACTGCCCGAGAAGGACCATCCTGATTGCCTTCGGAAAGATGATCTAATCTAGGAAACAACTTCGCCACTGTGAAGATGATCCCAAGAATCTTACCTAAATATATCCCACCACTAAGCGGACCCGTAAACTAAGATTCTTTACCTAGAGACTTCGACTATGCTGTAGTCACTGCGTACCTCTCGAAACGGGTGCATGTAGTTCATGTTGACCAGGAGAAGCTCACTACCCTGAAATTAAGTGATTTTAACCTTGGAGATCGCAAGGTATATAGTATGCTATCCCCACACAAGTATTTGACTATTACAAAAGAAAAGAACCCCAAGATTGTACCGCAACAATGGACCCATAACCTTGCGCAGCCAACCTTCCTCAACATAATGAATATTCCACATTTTGGGAGGCATCAGGAAGTAAATGCCTGTGTCCGACTCTTGTCCTGCTACCATGAAGGATACCTATGGTTGGACCAGTGCATCACTATGGATCCAATTCTGATCAATTGGATCACTGGGCTAAGCATGCAGGGCCCTACTCACATGACTTTTACACTGGAAAGACCCTAGATCGTGCTCTTGCTCAATGAATAAAAGACACATATGGTGATCTGGAGAAAGTCATGCGAGGTTACAAGGTAGCCTCCATTGAGAATGCAGTAGTACACTTTGGTTTCCATCTAATCGCAGGAAAGTTAGTCCAAAAAAATAGACCTACACAGGTGACCGGATTTGTAGCTTACCTCGTAGGGAAGTGCGCAGAGGGACCACAAATGAACTAGGTGAAATACCTCATAAATAAGCTAGAGCTTGATTGTAGACAAGCGCAGGACCAAGGGTATGCGTTCCACTTTAGTTGGTTTCTCATACTCATTTCCTTCATCGCGTGGGAACTACCCAAGGGAGATACGTTTTTGAAGATCGAACCCTTCAAACCTCTGGCTGCGAAGTTCTGTACGCTATGGTACTCCAGTGACAAGAAAAAGCATTGGCATTCCAATGTTATCTTCCATGATTAATACAATCAATTGAGTAATGCCATTTAGTCTACACCGTGCATTACACCCAACACTCTTCATAGGTTTCAATCTTTGATGAAATTCATCACAGATCGTTACTTCACTTACATCATGGCACGAGTAGACGATCAAAAAAAATAACTCTAGTCATATTACAAGCTGGTAGAAGATGACCTGGAGGGGATTACCAAGGAATGGTCAGTAGACCTCCTTGTTGTAGCAGATCCCATAGAGATTTCCAACATAGATAAACCTGAAGCTATGCCGGAAACACTAGGACCGCGCAAGCTTAAGAAGGATGTGGAAGTTCAATATATCCACAACACATCCATGAAGAATATTTTGCTATCACCTGCGAAGGGAGGTGATGAGGAAGAACTAAGGGGCATAGAAGTTGAACAGAGCAAAGGTGAGGTTACCCTACCTCGGGACGAGGCAGATCCCTCCAAGAAAAGGAAGACTACCTCACCAAGGCTCTCATCTAGAAATAAAACTAAGGCAACCCGAACCATGCTTAAGACTACACTTACCCCGGATGATTTTGACTTTCTAATTGGTGCATTGAATGATGTTTCATTAGAGCTCATGGAAAATCAAGAAGCAAAGCAGGAGGATGTATTTCACCATATCACGGGCGAATTTAAAGAAGCGTAGCAAGAACTTCAGTCCAGCCAAGCAGTTCCTACGGTGCCGATAACAATGGAAATATCAGGAACATGTGATGATCCCACACAGTTACGCCAGATCGCCGAGAAAGTTGAAGCTCACCTTTGACGAGCTCAACAAGACATAGTGAAAGCCACCCAATATTTTGCGCAAGCACGGAGCTCACATGAAGAGCAACGTAGAAAGGCCACATAGGAGAAACTTGACTTACAAGTGAAATGGGAGGAGGAAAAAGCCTAGTTACAACAGAGCAAGGACCAGTTGCTAGTAGAGCAACTTGAAACACAAGAAAGAGTTCATAAGGCACTATGCTCTATGAAAATCATAGAAGTGAATATGGAAGATGGTCTTTCACAGCAGGTGACCCAGCTAGAAGAAGTAATCCAACAACTTCAATAGCGCATCACGGACCTAGAGCTCCGCACCGTGCCTGAAACACCCCAAGAGATAAGAGATCTAAGAGAGGCCACTGCTTGAAGCGCAGTCACCGGATTAAAAACTTTGGCTTCAGAATGTAGGAAGCTAAGCACCAGAAGTTCCCAGACCTATGAAACCATTGCAAAGAATCTAGAATTGCAGACATTGGAGGCATAGCTCCAAGAAGAAAAGAAACATGTAGATGTGCTACAAGCACAATTGAAGTCTGTGACCCTAGTCGAAAGAATGAAGAGGTTCACGGAGCAATTCACGACCCAACAACAAGTACACACACTGCAAAGTAAAGTAATGGACGTTTCTCAATGACTGCAACCACTCCAAGAGAAGGCATGTAAACTGTTCACCGAACTTGAAAGCCAGAGAGCGGAACTCAAACAGGGTGCCATCATGCAGAACAGTGCCTGGAAGGACCGCTCAATGACACAGTAATCTAGGAATTTACTGAACAAGAGGTTGTCAAACTGCAGCAGGTCGAAGTCGCTCGAGCCAAGATCAAGGCATTCAAAGAGGAATTGGTCAGACCTGAGTGACTTAGGATGAGTCATAGGTGAGTGTTGGGGGCCTATTGGCCCTTGACCAAGTTTTGAAGAGTACTTGGTCATACTTGACCACTTTTGGGACTGCAACAACTTGCCAAGGAAGGAGCACAACGTGAAGCAGAAAATAAGGAAGCAAGACCTATTTTGGGGTCTATTTTAGAGTTTTTGGATTGATGTAACGGGAAAGGGATGTCAGCCCGTGGGTTTACCCATGTTTAGGCCCATTTTGTAATATATAAATAGGCAATATATATAGTAAGATAGAAGAGAGATAGTAATATAGTACATCTGTGTGATGTATGAATGGAAGCTTAGTACTAGTATTTGGATCTGTGTGATCGGATGTATCTTAGAGTGCTCTATGCATGAGATAGGATAGCTAAGTGCAGGTTGTTATAGTCTTTTGATGAAGAGCAAGGAAGAAGGATCTAGCGAGTTGCACATATATTATGTCTTGTGCGAAGTAAGGGTCATTAAATCTCTGTGTTGTAACTACTTGACCAAGATAATATAAATAAGACTTTGTGGACATAGCCCCAGGGTGGGGGTGAACCATAGTAACTATGTGTATGGTGTTTTATGCTTNTCGTTACTTCACTTACATCATGGCACGAGTAGACGAGCAAAAAAAATAACTCCAGTCATATTACAAGCTGGCAGAAGATGACCTGGAGGGGATTACCAAGGAATGGTCAGTAGACCTCCTTGTTGTAGCAGATCCCATAGATATTTCCAACATAGATAGACCTGAAGCTATGCCGGAAACACCAGGACCGCGCAAGCTTAAGAAGGATGTGGAAGTTCAATATATCCACAACACATCCATGAAGACTGTTTCGCTATCACCTACGAAGGGAGGTGATGAGGAAGAACTAAGGGGCATAGAAGTTGAACAGAGCAAAGGTGAGGTTACCCTACCTCGAAACGAGGCAGATCCCTCCAAGAAAAGGAAGACTACCTCACCAAGGCTCTCATCTAGAAATAAAACTAAGGCAACCCGAACCATGCTTAAGACTACACTTACCCCGGATGATTTTGAATTTCTAATTGGTGCATTGAATGATGTTTCATTAGAGCTCATGGAAAAGAAAGAAGCAAAGTAGGAGGATGTATTTCACTAGATCACGGG
Organism: Picea glauca; assembly: GCA_000966675.3. Classification (NCBI taxonomy): domain Eukaryota; kingdom Viridiplantae; phylum Streptophyta; class Pinopsida; order Pinales; family Pinaceae; genus Picea; species Picea glauca. The sequence goes on along the minus strand of JZKD02S2222514.1, from coordinate 16,971 downwards.
CGAATTTAAAGAAGCGTAGCAAGAACTTCAGTCCAGCCAAGCAGTTCCTACGGTGCCGATAACAATGGAAATATCAGGAACAGGTGATGATCCCACACAGTTACGCCAGATCGCCGAGAAAGTTGAAGCTCACCTTTGACGAGCTCAACAAGACATAGTGAAAGCCACCCAAGCTTTGGCGCAAGCACAGAGCTCACATGAAGAGCAACGTAGAAAGGCCACATAGGAGAAACTTGACTTACAAGCGAAATGGGAGGAGGAAAAATCCTAGTTACAACAGAGCAAGGACCAGTTGCTAGCAGAGCAACTTGAAACACAAGAAATAGTTCATAAGGCACTATGCTCTGTGAAAATCATAGAAGTGAATATGGAAGATGGTCTTTCACAGCAGTTGACCCAGCTAGAAGAAGTAATCCAACAACTTCAATAGCGCATCACGGACCTAGAGCTCCGCACCGTGCCTGAAACACCCCAAGAGATAAGAGATCTAAGAGAGGCCACTGCTTGAAGCGCAGTCACCGGATTAAAAACTTTGGCTTCAGAATGTAGGAAGCTAAGCACCAGAAGTTCCCAGACCTATGAAACCATTGCAAAGAATCTAGAATTGCAGACATTGGAGGCATAGCTCCAAGAAGAAAAGAAACATGTAGATGTGCTACAAGCACAATTGAAGTCTGTGACCCTAGTCGAAAGAATGAAGAGGTTCACGGAGCAATTCACGACCCAACAACAAGTACACACACTGCAAAGTAAAGTAATGGACGTTTCTCAATGACTGCAACCACTCCAAGAGAAGGCATGTAAACTGTTCACCGAACTTGAAAGCCAGAGAGCGGAACTCAAACAGGGTGCCATCATGCAGAACAGTGCCTGGAAGGACCGCTCAATGACACAGTAATCTAGGAATTTACTGAACAAGAGGTTGTCAAACTGCAGCAGGTCGAAGTCGCTCGAGCCAAGATCAAGGCATTCAAAGAGGAATTGGTCAGACCTGAGTGACTTAGGATGAGTCATAGGTGAGTGTTGGGGGCCTATTGGCCCTTGACCAAGTTTTGAAGAGTACTTGGTCATACTTGACCACTTTTGGGACTGCAACAACTTGCCAAGGAAGGAGCACAACGTGAAGCAGAAAATAAGGAAGCAAGACCTATTTTGGGGTCTATTTTAGAGTTTTTGGATTGATGTAACGGGAAAGGGATGTCAGCCCGTGGGTTTACCCATGTTTAGGCCCATTTTGTAATATATAAATAGGCAATATATATAGTAAGATAGAAGAGAGATAGTAATATAGTACATCTGTGTGATGTATGAATGGAAGCTTAGTACTAGTATTTGGATCTGTGTGATCGGATGTATCTTAGAGTGCTCTATGCATGAGATAGGATAGCTAAGTGCAGGTTGTTATAGTCTTTTGATGAAGAGCAAGGAAGAAGGATCTAGCGAGTTGCACATATATTATGTCTTGTGCGAAGTAAGGGTCATTAAATCTCTGTGTTGTAACTACTTGACCAAGATAATATAAATAAGACTTTGTGGACATAGCCCCAGGGTGGGGGTGAACCATAGTAACTATGTGTATGGTGTTTTATGCTTATCTCTTATGTATTTATCTCTTTCTTGGCTAACTGCTTGATGTGGTTAAGTAGATATAGTATGATTTGTGTTGTTGAAGAATGAATGAACATTAGATCTGATATATGAGATGCTTAGTGCTTGATCTGTTGAATCTAACCTATCTTTCTATGAATAAGTACTTAGTATAAGTATTCATTGCGATTCTTTTTGCCTTTTGCAAAGTTGATTAATGAATGTATATTAAGGAATAACTGATGCT
>JZKD02S2222492.1:26109-38565 GCA_000966675.3 Picea glauca | reverse complement strand
GCCTTCATTCCCTTCCAGAAGAATAATGGTTTGAGGTCTGCCCTCATCTTCATAACTCCCGGGTGAGCCATGTAAACTGCTCTATGAGCCTCGCTCAAGATCAACCTCCTCAACTTGTTGTTTGGCGGTACGTAAATCCGACTTCTAAACCTCAATAAACCGTCACTATCAAGTGAATATCCCTCATAACATGGTACCATCATTGTGTTTTGTCCGATAAAATCATTGACTTTTGTGTACCAGTCATCATCACGTTGTAAGGTGAGAATCTTTTCACGTAGATTTGTTTGAAGAGGTAACACCGAAAAGATGCATGGCCTCCGACTCAAGGCATCCGCCACTTGGTTCACTGTTCCCTTTATGTAAGAAATCTCGAAATCGTATTCGCTAAGCAATTCCGACCAACGCCGTTGTCGCGCGTTCAGGTCGCTTTGCGTAAAAATGTGTTGTAGTCCACAATGATCAGTCTTTAGTTCAAATTTTCGTCCAACAAGGTAGTGTCTCCAAACCTTCAAGGCATATACGATGGCTAGCAACTCCAAATCGTGCGTCGTGTAGTTCTCCTCATGCCTTCTCAACTTTCTCAAAATGTAAGCAATCACTCATCCATCCTGCATCAAGACTCTGCCTAAACCTTCCTTGGATGCGTCAGTGCATACCAATAAGTCTGCGTCCATGTCAGGGACCTTTAGTATCGGCGCAGTTGTCAACAACTCCTTAAGCCTCCGAAATGCTTCCGCGCATTTCTCTGTCCACAAACTTCTTGTTTTTCTTCTGCAATTCCATGATCGGATTTGCTATCTTCGAAAAACCCTCGACAAACCGTCGATAGTATCCTGCTAATACCATAAAACTACACACTTCTGTGACATTCATCGGCGCAGGCCATTCCATAATAGCCTCAACCTTGGCTAGATCTACGGTGATACCTTCGACGGAGATGACGTTCCCTAAGTAGTGAATTCTTGATTGGTAAAAAGAGCATTTGGACAACTTCCCATACAATTTGTGTTCTCGTAAACATTGTAGTACCAAGCGCAAGTGCTCATCATGCTCCTCCATCGTCCGAGAGTAGATCAAGATATCGTCAATGAATACTTGGACGAACTTGTCCAAGTACTCGCGGAACACCCTGTTCATAAAACTCATGAATACCCCTGGGGCGTTTGTCAGTCCAAAAGGCAAAACAATAAACTCGTAATGTCCAAATCTCATCTTAAAGGCGGTCTTAGGGATGTCATCCTCCTTGATTCGTAACTAGTGATATCCGGATCGCAGATCGATCTTGGAGAACACCGCCGCTCCCTTCATTTTATCGAATAGATCGTCAATTCTAGGTAAGGGATACTGATTCTTGATCGTCACCTTGTTTAGTTGACGGTAGTCAATGCAAAGCCTCCATGATCCATCCTTCTTTCGTATGAAAATAACTGGCGCACCCCACGGTGACACACTAGGGCGTATCAGTCCTAGGTCCAACAACTCCTTCAGTTGCATTTTCAACTCTTGCAACTCCGGGGTCGACATCCGATAGGGCGTTCTTGTTATCGGTTCGGTTCCTGGTTTCAGGTCTATGGTAAACTCCAGTTCCCTCTCTGGTGGCATCCCAAGAAACTCCTCTGGAAATACGTCTGCAAACTCCTTCACCACCGAAAGGTGTTCTAGGCCTTTTGCTACTCCTTTCTCGTTTAGCGCGAGGATTGCATATAGTTTGCACCCCTTGCGCATACTCTTCCATAATTGTAAGGAAGAGACGAATCGCAGGGAAACTCCTTGGTTCCTTCCTAAAATCACATGTCTCTGTTCTTCGTCATCCACCAAGCTCAACCGTTTCATCTTACAGTTGAGAATCGCCTCATGCGTTTCCAACCAATCCATACCGATCACGACGTCATAAGATCCTAATATCATGACGTACAAGTTGANAACAAAGAATATGAATTTAAATGAATAGGAAAAGGTGGCCATACCTTCTTTGAATATCCCTTAAGCTCCTTGCTTATGCCACCGATTACGGTTTGCCTAGCAACCTCATGACAAGCCAGCTTATCAGGTATGAATAATGGTAAAGCATGCGGGGGAACAGAAGCCCCAAAAACCCTGAGATATGAGAATTCTGCTTCTACATACCAGTCGACTATATTGTTCAGATTCATCGCTATACTGTCTGAGATCCTGGATGGTGGGTGGCCGAAAATAGTGACATGCAATGGTACCATTACCCAGTTAAATATTTCATACACAAAATCTGTCGCTTTGTTTTCCCACAGTTTCGAATGGTAGACGTGGATGGGCTCGGCCTCTAATGGAGTCCAACTCCAGCTCATTAAGGGAAAAGGTGTTAGAAAACACATGGCATCCATAATGTACGCAGACATAAAGAATGAAGCAATCTTTCCGCTCTCCCTCTACGCTTGATACTCTGTAACTCGATTGGTCAGGCTATCAGACAGTATTTTAGCCCAGTCGAAGGAACATCCTTCGGCGATTGAATGTATTAGAGGCACCCACTGAAGGAAAAAATGTGTGGTGTCCTCTCTCCCATATAATATACAGGTCATCATAGCTACATATTTGAACTGTGGTTCCAGAGAATCTATTGAATATATACCATTACTTTCCACCCTGAACTTCGCAGGGTGTGAGACCTAATCTTTGATTAAACTAGACATAGTCTTGTCATATTGCACACATTCCTTCTGTTTGAAATTCTCCAATAATTCGGCATTGTATGTAAAGTGTGACACGGTTGGCAACTTGTACATAGCCTGAAGTTGTTCGGGTCTGAAAGTGACAATAGTGACCTTATGCTCATTGATGATGGTTCTGGTTGGTATATCCACATGGTATAATGCCCACTGGACCATATCATAGTAAGGGAGCAGTCGTGGCCTGGCCGCTACTTTATGCATTCTAGCTTGGACGACAATCTTATATTTGGTGGTCAGGTCGTCTTTTTCATTGTCACTGGAATCATCCGAATAATCTACCAATTCGAGCTGTAGAACCTCAGAAACAAACGACCAGGTCTTGATAGAGTCGACACTTCAAGGTGAAGTATCAAAGACGTTGTCTGAACCTTGTCCCGAAAACTCAACGTTGGCTTTAGATGCTTTTCACGAGGCCATGGTGGGGGATTCTGCTTTAGCTCTTCTGCGATAAAAATATGTATACATATAGAAATTAGTTCCTTGAGAAAGTTTGCTCTGTGTAATGTAGAAATGAATTTGTGATAACAAATAACAGATCTATACATTCGACCATTTAAAACTCAGTACTTTTCAGGAACAGAACGGTCAAATCATTCTTAAATATAATTTGGCAATAAAAACCCGATCCTTACTTGTCAATTCGCCTTGTTTCTAATTAATGCCATAAATTTTGATAGTTTGAAATTCAAGTTGGCGCAAGCAAAAATTAATATTTCCTTGTAGACTATGCATGCATCAAATCACGGGAAATACTGGCTTAGCTCAATTAATCAGGTTTTATCAATGTTAATTAATCTTTCGGTACTTGCTACATCTGGAGTTTTCACTCTAACTGTTCCAGCCTCTAAAACTCGAGATTGCGATAATTAGCTTTTGTTAAATAAAAATGTAACCAGGATTCAGTGTTTAATTAATCATGTTTAAAAAAAAAACAAATATCGTGGTTATTTATATCGCGACTCGGAGCTTCAAAGGTATAGCTTCTGGGATGTTCGTATGCCAAGTTGTGAAATCACGAGATCGCAACTTCACAACTCGAAGCTTCGAAGGTATAGCTTCCGGGAGGTTGGTATGCCGAGTTGTGAAATCGCGAGATCACGATGATCTGATTTAATTAAATTGGGGGATAAAACTGGATTAAGTGTTTAATTAATTACATTTCTATCTTTATCATGACTTTGTGACTTGGGGATTTGACGGTTTAGCCTATGAGGGAAAACATGCCGAGTTGCGAATTTCTGACTGAGTTTAACCATGGCTGAACTTTTTACCTTTAACACTAACCTGGGTTACTTAAAACAAGAGTCTCGTGGTTTCGACTATCGGGATTACGACGGTAAGACTTTTGGAGTTAGTAAACGCCGAGACACAAAATCCCAATGATGCTTAACCATAGTTTAGAAAATCTTTACTCTCGCTACTGACCTGGGTAAAAATTTAAGGTTATTTCGTTGTTTCTCTCTTCGGGACTTGTGAACTATGTGATCTATAACACCCGATATACGAAATATCGAGGTAAGAAAGGGGAAAAATCATTTGAACTAAAAGTATAACTCGCCTTCAGAGTATGATAACCGTTGCCGCTCGCATGACGAGACTTCCAAGATTTTGAAAAATAAAAAATAAAGGAAAATATGAAAACCAACTTTCGATTTCAAGCATTAAGAAATAAAATTCAAAACGGGCTAAAAAACAAAGGTGGCTCCAACACCACCTATATTTTACAAGATGCAACTTGTTGAGAGAACCAACTCTCTGGTTTCTCTAGCACCCATTAGAAGGAAGCACCAACTCCCTAAGTGTTCCAACACCAACTGGATGGAAGCACCAAGTTCCAGTCACACAGGCACCAACCTGCATAACAGAGAACCATATTACTCCCTTGTACAACCCTACCACCCTGGATTTTCTAGCTGCAACCAGATGGAAGCTACAACTCCTTGTGTTCAAGAACCCACTTGAAACTCTCAGGACAACAGTCCTCCCTAGCACCACCCTACCACCCTCAAATATAAATATTTTCTTACTAGACTCTATTACAGTGATACAATATTTATCAATGGCTTACCAGTCTCATCACTGTTCTGCTACACTGCTCTGCTTTGCCTGCATCAGTGTATTTCTACTCACATCCCTTGCGCTTTATATTCTATTGTGATTTATCCTCTGTAGCATTTATATGCTCTTCTCATTCATCTCCTACACAACCCCTCCTCTGTTCAACTTCTATTCTTCTTTTATGCTATGTGCGACCTCTGCATGTCATTTTTTGTGCTACTCATATCTACTTTAGATTCATCTCACAGTCTCCTTCTACCCACATGCCTAGTTATCGGAGAAGAACACCCTCTTCTCTATTTTGCATGTCTTTCTTATGCCAAATCCTCTTACAGATCATCCTGGAAACTGTTTGTATTATCTACGGTTATACTGAATCCATTCATCATCACTGGTCGTTATGCTGATATTCTTTAGCTTCTCTTGCAGTTACAGTCTTTGATACTTTTTCAGCTGCAAATTTTCTCTATGAGTAATATTCATACCACTAGCAGTTACATCGAGACTCTTCAACTCCTTTGGCGATCACCCTGAAGCCTCTTCAAATTCTCTGGCAGATGCAATCACTTCATTCTGGAAGTTACTAAGAAAACCTTCATGCGCTCATGCCTTTGACGCCTTTTCCCTTCTTGAGAAAACTTCACAGTGGGCACTAGCTTTTCTAGCTAAGCCCCTTCCTTTCACATGACCATCGACAATGACCATGTGCCTAACCAACAGTCGTTTCCTAATTTCATGTTTCAGGTGATCAAGTGTGATTGACCTTGATTTTCCCAACTCACGAAACTCCAAGGTGGAGCCTAGCAACACTAGTTCCTTCCCTTCTCTTCCGCTGATGTGACCATTGGCTGTGACCACAACCCTAACTTTTGAATATATGTTTGTGTCAAATCAACGGTCCATGATCATCTATGATCTGACAGCCCAGATCATTTTACGACTTCGCATTTCAGAGGTTGCCTAATAGATGGTCCAAAATCTTCCGTATTTCAATGGTCTAGATCTCTTCATCGAGAACTCAGACTTTGTTCTTCGTCGTACTAGATCAATGGTCCATGCTCTCCCTTTGATCGATGGATGTGATCAAATCATGACCTCGCATGTCAGGTGTTTGAACGTGAACCAATCCTGACTCTTCCAACTCTAGATTCTTGATTTATCACTCTATGTCAAATCGACGACCCACAACCCTCTCTGCTCCAACGGTCCAGATCTTATCGGGAATTCGTGTTTCGCGAAGTTGGAGGACTACTCACCTCCCTTCTTCCGACTTCCGATTTTCTGAAACCTACTCTATATCAACAGCCCATGACATTCCTCAATCCAATGGTTGTGATCAATATCGCAAACTTGGACTTCACGATGTCTGTGGACTACTCGACGCAGTTCTTCCAATTTGAGATTCTACGAATTTGCTTTATCGGCTGCCACGCGTCCTTCCCAGATGAACGGATAGGATTGTTGTGGCTCCCATATCCTTGGGTATTTCCCTCCTGCNCCCATGACATTCCTCGATCCAACGGCTGTGATCAATATCGCAAACTTGGACTTCACGATGTCTATGGACTACTCGACGCAGTTCTTCCAATTTGCGATTCTACGAATCTTCTTTATCGGCTGCCACGCGTCCTTCCCAGATGAACGGATAGGATTGTTGTGGCTCCCATCTCCTTGGGTATTTCCCTCCTGCCTTCCTGATATTTGTGAGCGTCAGATCAACAACTCACAACTCCCCATGATCTAACGGTCTAGATCAACTCGCTAACTTAAACATCATGAGTTCCTACAACTCTTACCTTTGACTTTTTCAATTCATGAGTCGGCGAAACGCTGATATCTCACCACGTGTCCTATAGATCCAATGGCTCAGATCTCATCACAACCTCGCATTTCGTGGAGTTGGAGGATGAATCTCGGCCATTATCTTCTTCGTAGTTATACTGGATCCGATGGTTATTGGTCCTCGATGTTCAGATTCAACAGATCAGATCTATACTTCTCCTATGTGCTTCCTTTGGTCACTAGACTCTGATCTAATGGACATCGGGTATTCAGGATTGGTGATCCAACAACCACGGCTGAACGTTTTACCTTTAACACTAACCTAGGTTACTTAAAACAAGAGTCTCGTGATTTCGACTATCGGGATTACGACGATAAGACTTTTGGAGTTAGTAAACGTTGAGACACGAAATCTCGATGATGCTTAATCGTAGTTTAGAAAATGTTTACTCTCGCTACTGACCTGGGTAAAAATTTAAGGTTATTTCGTTGTTTCACTCTTCGGGACTTGTGAACTATGTGATCTATAACACCCGATATACGAAATCCCGAGGTAAGAAAGGGGAAAAATCATTTCAATGAAAAGTATAACTTGCCTTGAGTGTATGATAACCATCGTTGCTCGCGTGATGAGACTTTCGAGATTTTGAAAATAAATAAATAAAAGAAAATATGAAAACCAACTTTCGATTTCGAGCATTAAGAAATAAAATTCAAAACGGACTAAAAAACAAAGGCGGCTCCAACATAGGCTCCAGCTAGGGATCTCGTTTTCCTGTAAGATGGGAAGAATAGTAGACCACGTGCTGATATTGGGTAAATGGAGTCAATGGCTTTAATCCAGCAAAAAGGTTCCTGAGGACAGGGTACCGAAGGGGAAAGGGATTTCGTTTTTTACCTTTGAAAAGCTTTTCAAAACTTAGATAATTTTTTAACTTAGATGTAGTCCCTTTCACGACTTTCTCCTTCCCGTTACTGAATTCAGGTCTGCCTTGAGACAATCAAAACAGTCCTAGGAAAACCAACAGATCTTGTGGCTATTGGCTTGCATCAAAAGAAGAAAATTATATGTTTTTAATCAGGATGCCCTGTCTGAACTTGGGATGTAGATCAGGTTTTGAAAAGAACTGGTTACTAGAGTAGAGTGATATTCATGTATAACAACCTTACAAATATCTCAGATATTGCTTCACGGCCAGCGATCCTGTTCAGTACCCCGGTGAAGTTATCTGGCCCTTTTTTACTGAAATTCCTTTCACCACTTTGGAATATATTTGTGCATTTAAATGTTGAGACGAGGGCAATCATTTATGAATTTCCTTTCATCGTCTCTTGGACTAGATGGGTGAAATCATTTATGAATTTCCTTTCACCACTTGTCTTATAATTTGATTTTTTAGAGCGCGAAGATGGGGGCAATCAGTTTGTATCAGGGCTTATATCTGTGTAATATTTTGCATTATAGGTCTATCAACTTACTTTGATTACTCGGTACCAACCTTCCCTTAACTTTCAAAACACCTTCGTTCATAGGGAGAAAGGGAAAAATAACTTTTTTGGGGTGTTCTATTTGAGCAAGACTCAATCCTCCGAAACTGTTGAAAAACCTAGGAAAGTCAGGATCACTTTAAGCGTCACTTTGTTTAGCAAGGGACCGAGGAGTTGTGAAGACCCGTTTTTTTTTCCACAATCTTCTTTGAAGCTCTCGAGGTTGAAACGTAATCTCTTCTCCCTATGTATGCAAAAACGGAAAGATGTTGAATTTTTAAAGGGTAAACCTGAAAACAGAAAAGGGTGACAGATAGAGATTTATGGACTGAAAAACAGAGGTCAAAAAATCAAAACTAACTCTTGAAAATCTTTTTCGGGGGTGGTTTACTTTGACTGACTTCTTTAATTTGAGTGACTTGTTTATTTCGTCTTATTCTTTCGTAAACGATTAACCATGGAAATGTTATGTTATTTATTAGTTAAGAAGATGTTGTTGTCTGAATGAGGTTATCTCGGTTTTCTTTGATAACCTTTTAGAACAAGTCTTTTAGGAAATCTCACCTTCACCTTACCGTTTCATTTTCTTTGCAAAATATCAAAAAATCTTTGGTATCACCTGTTTAAGCCAATTTATTTCTGACACCCAACTTTTTGTTTACTTCTCCTACTTGTTTTGTTTGCAGCTGGAATCCTGTAAAAGGAAAATACGAAGGTTATTGAGGCTATCTGAAAGGGGACGAAAATTCACGAAAGAAAAAGAAAATCAGAATAAGAATGCGTAAATGAAAAATATACATATATGTAAAAAAATTCCTATATATAAATATCCACATCATCTTCCTATTTTTTTTTATTTTTTTTTGGCGACTGTTTATGCCATATAATGCTTCAGATAACGCCCATTGACAGGGGCGTTGAGGATTTCACCGTCTAAATTTTCCAGTAGGAAAGAATTTTTTCCTTCGAGAGATGAGACTCTGAATGGCCCATACCAGAGGTGATTGAATTTACCATGTTTCATTGTTTCTTCCCTCTTTGCATCCCACCTTAGTACTAAATCACCTGGGAGGAAATATCTGTCCTTTTCCCTACGGTCGAATAATGCCTTCATGTCGTCCTGATTAGCTGGTTTATTCTCCTGGTGACATGATTAGATTCTTCTTTCTAATCTTGCCACAATTTCATCATGGGGAGTGCTAAATTTATAGGTAACACTACATCTGTCCCATTTACCATTAGAAAAGGAGACATGCCGATAGACTTTTTAGTGCCTATGCGATTCTCCCACAAAACGTACTTTAAATGTACATGCCAAGACTTTTTGTTTTCATCCAACACTTTCTTAAATATATTGATCAGGCTCTTGTTAGACGACTCGTCCAATCCATTTCCTTGGGGGTAGTACGCTGTAGAATGGCCAAGAATGATATTATACTTTTGGCAGAAGCTGATCATAGCCATAGATTTGAAAGCCTGGGCATTATCTGTGACTATCTTTCGGGGGCAGCCAAATCTTGACAGGATATTGTCTTCTAAGAAATCTATTACCACCGAGTCAGTTTCCCTTTTAGTTGGAATAGCTTCAACCCATTTAGTAAAGTAGTCTGTGGTAGTTAAAATCCACTTGTGTTGGGCGCTAGAATGTGGATTAATCTCTCCTATAAAATCTAGCCCCCATTGTTGAAAAGGGGCCTCAGTTTTGACCGGAACTAAAGGTAGTGTCGGGAGTTTCTATTTACCTGCAAATAGCTGACAAGGGTTACAGGCTCGGACCTTGGCGTTAATGTCTAAAAAGAGTTTTGGCCAATAATACCTAGCCCTCATAATTTTGTAAGTTGTGGCCCTCCAAGCGTGATGTCCTCCACAAACTCCTTCGTGAAATTCACTTATAACCCTTTCTGTTTCTGATTCGACTAAGAAAACTAACAAGAAACCGAGCGGGTCTTTCCAATATAGTTGATTTTTGGTGATACAATACTTAACTGCATGAAGCTTTAAAGTCCTGTCTTTTGATGGTGATAGTTCACTTGGACATTTTAGAGTCAGCAGGTAGGATACTATGTTTCTGTACCATTCTGATGATACAAACTTCTCCTCAATATTAATTGCACTTGTTGGTTCATAAAGCTCGTTTATGTTCATGTTTTCCTCATATCCCTGTAGACAGTTTATATCCAGAGCTCTAAGATTTGATTCAGCCAAAATTTTGGCCAGGCCTTGTCCTTTTATCAATTTAGTAGGTTTGATTTCCAGGTCAAATTCTTGAATCTTGGCCAGCCATCATCCTCTTTTCCCATCATTGTCTGGTTGTACCAAAATATCTTTCACAGAACTGGTTGGTACGTATGCAATGATCTTGGAGTGTAATACATATGTTCTAAATGCCTTTAGTTCTTTTACCATGGCGTACTCTTGTTTTTCTATTATATCATATTTAAGTTCTGCGTCTCTGAGGCTCTTGCTGAAAAAGGCAATCGGTTGTTCAAAACCCTCTTCGTTCTTTTGGAGGAGCATTGCAGCAATCGTGTGTTCGGAGGCAAATGAGAAAATAAGAAAGTCTTTCAGATAATCAAGACTTGCCAATACAGATGCCTCGTCTATGAATTTCTTAATGTGTGTGAATGATGCTTTGGCCTCTGTTGTCCACTTTACTTCACTATTCTTTTTCAGCATATCTGTGATCAATTTTACAATTTCAGCGAAATTTGGGATAAATCTTCGTAAAAAAATTATTTTTCCTAAGAAAGATTGAATTTCTTTTACATTTCTAGGAATGTTTATAGTGTCTATCGCTTCAACCCTCTTAGGATCAATCTTAATTCCATCCTTAGATACAACATGACCCAATAATTTACCCTCTTGCATGGCAAAGTGTGATTTCTTGGGGTTTAAGGACAGACCAAACATGCGGCACTTTTCGAATGTTTGTTTAAGATGTAATAGATGCTCTTCGTCGGATTTGGAGAAAACCGTTAAATCATCGAGATAGATGACTATGAACTTATCCCTCTCTCCGATGAAAGTGATGTCCATAGTGCGTTGGAATGTGGCTCCTGCATTCATCAAACCGAAAGGCATTTTATCATACATGAACGTACCCCAAGGGGTAGTAAAAGCTGTTTTTTCTTTATCTTGTTCATTCATGGCGATTTGATTATATCCAGAGAAACTGTCAATCATAGACATTCTATTCGCCCCAACTACCCTTTCTATCACATGATCCATTTTATGCAGCGAATAGTTGTATTTAAGAGAGGACTTATTTAAATTTCTGAAGTCTATGCACAGTCTAATCTCCCCACTCTTTTTTCTGACCGGGACCAGATTTGCCACCCAGTCGGAATATCTCAAAGGTACTATAATTTTCGCCTCTAAAAGTTTCTTCACTTCTCTCTCGACCACAGGCAATAAAATGGGGTTGATCTTCCTAATCTTTTGTCTAAAAGGTTTGACCCTAGGATTTAAAGGTATCTTGTGATCGATCACGGTAGTGTCGTAAGTTCTTAACTCGTCATAAGACCAGGCGAAAACATCTTTAAATTGTCTGAGTAGGTCCTTATATTTGTCCTTTATTTCAAGGGGGAGGAGTTTAGATCTTTTAACCATCCTGGATTATTCTTTGGTTCCTATGTCACAGTCCTCAACCTCTTCTGATTGGGGTTGTAAGGTGGATTTTACAGGTATGTCGTATTGATCAAACAGTCTTTCCAGAGGGATCAGTCCTTTCAGAATCTGGTTATTTTTTAGGACCATCATGCGATGATTTGCGATTTTGTCTTGGAAAGCTTGAGGGTCCTCCCCTTCTTGCATGATCCATATCTGATTATTCTGATTTTCTTAATCTTCATGAGTTTCAGAAAATTCACCTACTACTTCAAGAAACTTCTTAATTTGTTCATCATTCTCAAAAACATGCCAGTGTTGGATATTATCTGGTATAGATGGTCTGTGTCTTATCTCTATGTGATACTTCAATTTAAAGGTTGTAGGAGGGGTGAAATTTGAAGCCGCTTTAGCTAATGCATCAGCATGTAAGTTTTATGCGCGTGGGATGAAGTGGACATTTATAGATGAGAAAAAGTTTTTCATCAAATCCCAGGCACAATTCCTGTATGATCTTAATCTGGGATGCTTGGCTTGGTACTGTCAATTTATTTGTTTAACTATTAACTCATCATCTTCATATACCTCTAGGTTATTTATTTTTATCTTCCTGGCAGCCTCTAATCCTAAGACCAAGGCTTTGTATTCACATACATTGTTAGTATAATCTATATCCCATTGCAGTCTGTAAGAAAAAGGAACAACGAACTTTTCTTCAGGCGCCACAAAAAGCACTCCTGCACCAGCCCCTTCACAAGATGAGGCACCGTCAAAAAACATTTTCCAGATACCAGTGCTACACATATCCTCA
>JZKD02S2222492.1:0-26099 GCA_000966675.3 Picea glauca | reverse complement strand
GTTGGATCAGAGAGGGTTGTGGGTCGTCGATTTGACATAGAGTGCTAAATCAGGAATCTAAAGTTGGAAGAGTCAGGGTTGGTTCACGTTCAAACACCTGACATGTGAGGTCATGATTTTATCACATCCATCGATCAAAGGGAGAGCATGGACCATTGATCTAGTACAACGAAGAACAAAGTCTGAGTTCTCGATGAAGAGATCTAGACCATTGAAATACGGAAGATTTTGGACCATCTATTAGGAAAACTCTGAAATGCGAAGTCGTAAAATGATATGGGCTGTCGGATCATAGATGATCGTGGACCGTTGATTTGACACAAACATATATTCAAAAGTTAGGGTTGTGGTCACAGCCAATGTTCACATCCGCGGAAGTGAAGGGAAGGAACTAGCGTTGCTAGGCTTCACCTTGGAGTTTCGTGAGTTGGGAAAATCGAGGTCAATCACACTTGATCACCTGAAACTTGAAATTACGAAATGACTGTTGGTTAGGCACATGGTCATTGTCGATGGTCATGTGAAAGGAAGGGGCTTAGCCAGAAAAGATAGCGCCCACTGTGAAGTTTTCTCAAGAAGGGAAAAGGCGTCAAAGGCATGAGCACATGAAGGTTTTCTTAGTAACTTCCAGAATGAAGTGATTGCATCTGCCAGAGAATTTGAAGAGGCTTCAGGGTGATCGCCAAAGGAGTTGAAGAGTCTCGATGTAACTGCTAGTGGTATGAAGATTACTCATAGAGAAAATTTGCAGCTGAAAAAGTATCAAAGACTGTAACTGCAAGAGAAGCCAAAGAATATCAGCATAACGACCAGTGATGATGAATGGATTCAGTATAACCGTAGCGAATACAAAGAGTTTCCAGGATGATCTGTAAGAGGACTTGGCATAAGAAAGACATGCAAAATAGAGAAGAGGGTGTTCTTCTCTGATAACTAGGCATGTGGGTAGAAGGAGACTATGAGATGAATCTAAAGTAGATATGAGTAGCACAAAAAATGACATGCAGAGGTCGCATAGAGCATAAAAGAAGAATAGAAGTTGAACAAAGGAGGGGTTGTGTAGGAGATGAATGAGAAGAGCATATAAACGCTACAGAGGATAAATCACAATAGAATATAAAGTGCAAGGGATGTGAGTAGAAAGACACTGATGCAGGCAAAGCAGAGCAGTGTAGCAGAATAGTGATGAGACTGGTAAGCCATTGATAAATATTGTATCACTGTAATAGAGTCCAGTAAGAAAATATTTATATTTGAGGGTGGTAGGGTGGTGCTAGGGAGGACTGTTGTCCTGAGAGTTTCAAGTGGGTTCTTGAACACAGGGAGTTGTAGCTTCCATCTGGTTGCAGCTAGAAAATCCAGGGTGGTAGGGTGGTACAAGGTAGTAATATGGTTCTCTGTTATGCAGGTTGGTGCCTGTGTGACTGGAACTTGGTGCTTCCATCCAGTTGGTGTTGGAACACTCAAGGAGTTGGTGCTTCCTTCTAATGGGTGCTAGAGAAACCAGAGAGTTGGTTCTCTCAGCAAGTTGCAGCTTGTAAAATATAGGTGGTGTTGGAGCCACCTTTGTTTTTTAGCCCGTTTTGAATTTTATTTCTTAATGCTCGAAATCGAAAGTTGGTTTTCATATTTTCCTTTATTTTTTATTTTTCAAAATCTTGGTAGTCTCGTCATGCGAGCGGAAACGATTATCATACTCTGAAGGCGAGTTATACTTTTAGTTCAAATGATTTTTCCCCTTTCTTACCTTGAGATTTCGTATATCGGGTGTTATAGATCACATAGTTCACAAGTCCTGAAGAGAGAAACAACGAAATAACCTTAAATTTTTACCCAGGTCAATAGCGAGAGTAAAGATTTTCTAAACTATGGTTAAGCATCATCGAGATTTTGTGTCTCGGTGTTTACTAACTCCAAAATTCTTACCGTCGTAATCCCGATAGTCGAAACCACGAGACTCTTGTTTTAAGTAACCCAGGTTAGTGTTAAAGGTAAAAAGTTCAGCCATGGTTAAACTCAGTCGGAAATTCGCAACTTGGCATGTTTTCCCTCAAAGGATAAACTGTCAAAGCCCCGAGTCACAAAGACATGATAAAGATAGAAATGTAATTAATTAAACACTTAATCCAATTTTATCCCCCAATTTAATTAAATCAGATCATTGTGATCTCACGATTTCGCAACTCGGCACACCAACCTCCCGGAAGCTATACCTTCGAAGCTTCGAGTTGCGAAGTTGCAATCTCGTGATTTCACAACTTGGCATATGAACATCCCAGAAGCTATACCTTCGAAGCTCCGAGTCGCGATATAAATAACCACGATATTTGTTTTTTTTTAAAACATGATTAATTAAACACTGAATCCTGGTTATATTTTTATTTAACAAAAGATAATTATCGCAATCTCGGGTTTTAGAGGCTGGAACGGTTAGAGTGAAAACTCCAGATGTAGCGAGTACCGAAAGATTAATTAATGTTGATAAAACCTGATTAATTGAGCTAAGCCAGTATTTCCCGTGATTTGATGCATGCACAGTCTACAAGGAAATATTAATTTTTGCTTGCGCCAACTTGCATTTCAAACTATCAAAATTTATGGCATTAATTAGAAACAAGGCAAATTGACAAGTAAGGATCGGGTTTTTATTGCCAAATTATATTTAAGAATGATTTGACCATTCTGTTCCTGAAAAGTACCGAGTTTTAAATGGTCGAATGTATAGATATGTTATTTGTTATCACAAATTCATTTCTACATTACATAAAGAAAACTTTCTCAACGAACTAATTTCTATATGTATACATATTTTTATCGCAGAAGAGCTAAAGCAGAATCCCCCACCATGGCCTCGTGAAAAGCATCTAAAGCCAATGTTGAGTTTTCGGGACAAGGTTCATACAACGTCTTTGATACTTCACCTTGAAGTGTCGACTCTATCAAGACCTGGTCGTTTGTTTATGAGGTTCTACAGTCCGAATTGGTAGATTATTCGGATGATTCCAGTGACAATGAAAAAGACGACCTGACCACCAAATATAAGATCATCATCCAAGATAGAATGCATAAAGTAGCGGCCAGGCCACGACTGCTCCCTTACTATGATATGGTTCGGTGGGCATTATACCATGTGGATATACCAACCAGAACCATCATCAATGAGCATAAGGTCACTATTGTCACTTTCAGACCCAAACAACTTCAGGCTATGTACAAGTTGCCAACCGTGTCACACTTTACATACAATGCCGAATTATTGGAGAATTTCAAACAGAAGGAATGTGTGCAATATGACAAGACTATGTCTAGTTTAATCAAAGATTGGGTCTCACACCCTGCGAAGTTCAGGGTGGACAGTAACGGTATATATTCAATAGCTTCTCCGGAACCACAGTTCAAATATGTAGCTATGATGACCTGTAGATTATACGGGAGAGAGGACACCACACATTTTTTCCTTCAGTGGGTGCCTCTAATACATTCAATCGCCGAAGGATGTTCCTTCGACTGGGATAAAATACTGTCTGATAGCCTGACCAATCGAGTTACAGAGTATCAAGCGTAGAGGGAGAGCGGAAAGATTGCTTCATTCTTTATGTCTGCGTACATTATGGATGTCATGTGTTTTCTAACACCTTTTCCCTTAATGAGCTGGAGTTGGACTCCATTAGAGGCCGAGCCCATCCACGTCTACCATTCGAAACTATGGGAAAACAAAGCGGCAGATTTTGTGTATGAAATCTTTAACTGGGTAATGGTACCATTGCATGTCACTATTTTCGGCCACCCACCATCCAGGATCTCAGACAATATAGCAATGAATCTGAACAATATAGTCGACTGGTATGTAGAAGCAGAATTCTCATATCTCAAGGTTTTTGGGGCTTCTGTTCCCCCGCATGCATTACCATTATTCATACCTGATAAGCTGGCTTGTCGTGAGGTTGCTAGGCAAACCGTAATCGGTGGCATAAGCAAGGAGATTAAGGGATATTCAAAGAAGGTATGGCCACCTTTTCCTATTCATTTAAATTCATATTCTTTGTTAGATTTCGGGCATGCTAAAGCTGAGGCAGCAGCCCTGGAAGACCTAAAATTGGTTCATGTTGAATTCAAGAAGCACGATTCGCAAAGGGTCGTAAGTAATCACTTGGCCAGTTGCGGACTTAAAAGGTTCGAACACGAAAATTTTCCCTCGGATGACATTTTCCGAGGTGCAAGATCTTATGACGAGATTTTGGCTCGAATACAAACCATGGCACCCGAAGAGAGGGCCGATGTTCTAAAATTCCAAGAACATCGACACATTTTTCTTCCCTCAGTATTGTGGGGTGAGAATCCAAGTACAACAGAGGTGCAACAAAAAGAAGCCGAAGGCTCCAAAGATGCGGCACCCAGCCAAGAAAAACACCAGGACGGGGGANGGATATTCAAAGAAGGTATGGCCACCTTTTCCTATTCATTTAAATTCATATTCTTTGTTAGATTTCGGGCATGCTAAAGCTGAGGCAACAGCCCTGGAAGACCTAAAATTGGTTCATGTTGAATTCAAGAAGCACGATTCGCAAAGGGTCGTAAGTAATCACTTGGCCAGTTGCGGACTTAAAAGGTTTGAATACGAAAATTCACCCTTGGATGACATTTTCCGAGGTGCAAGATCTTATGACGAGATTTTGGCTCGAATACAAACCCTGGCACCCGAAGAGAGGGCCGATGTTCTAAAATTCCAAGAACATCGACACAGTTTTCTTCCCTCAGTATTGTGGGGTGAGAATCCAAGTACAACAGAGGTGCAACAAAAAGAAGCCGAAGGCTCCAAAGATGCGGCACCCAGCCAAGAAAAACACCAGGACGGGGGAGAACAAACTAGGAGTCCAAAACCAGAGATAAAGACTCTCGAGCCACCGAAAAAGCAGACTCCAGTTACTACTCCAGGACATCCAACTAAGCGAATCAGAGATCCTATCTCCTCCATTACTCCTTTGCATTCAACTCAGAGAAACATAGATGCAGGGTGGATTTTAAATGAAGATTTGAGACCTATAAGGATGGAAGAGCTCCCTCCAAATGAGTTCTTTTTCGATAAGAAGAGAAAGGCTATAGTCAAAAGAGAATTCTATCAGGAAGAGGGATCAACAACCAAGAAGTTCAAGGTGTTGACCGATGGGAAAGACAAGAAGAAAGAAGAGTTTGCGACATAAATAGCTGGGAAATTAGGGGCATATGTTACAACAAACCAGTTTTCAGTTGGGGTTTTGAAAAATCAGTTGAAGCGAAAAAATCGCCTCATCAAAACCTTAGAAGCTAAATAAGCCACAAAAGAGGAGGCTACCAAGGACCAGGCAAGCACAGGAATAGAACAAGAAAGGTTGGCCGATAAAAAGGAGATAGAGCTGCTCAAAACTAAGCTCGAACAAGCAGAGCTGGTAGCTCAGACTGGTCAGATACAAGTAGGCTAGCAAAAATACTTGATTGAGTAGCTACAGGCTAGAGTGGAAATCGTCAAAAGTAAAGTTATAAATATCGGGATGTTCCAGTCCCGGGCGATGGAGATTTGGAGTAGAGTTTCTGCAGCCCAACGAAGTTTACTCGCCAAGGTAGAGATAATTAGGGACAATTTCTTACTCGTTGATCAAGTATTGGAAAATTTATCTGTCAGAGAAAGAGAAGCTGGAGCAGCTCGGGTCGCATTTCAAGAGGCTGTAATAGCTACAAACAATAGGGAATCAGGAAGTACTCCCAGGTTTTCCATTTCGGAGAAAACCAGAGGAAATATTTTATTGAAAGAATGGGAGTATAGTATATCAGAAGGTAAACTGCAAGCTAGGAAGGTAATGAAATCCTTTGAATAGGCTTTTGGTTCTATAGATGGTAATCTATTAGGTATTGATAGCGAAGGCAATGCTGAGACATTGAGTCAAATTAATATAGATAAAATCTTGCTTGATATAAATGAAAAAGAAGAAAGAGATTCGGCTGAAATCTCACAAGTAGCTATGGCAGACATAGTTCAAATAGATAAATGTATGATTAAACCAAGTGTACAATTGTGCACTATTGACATCCTAGACCGACAGATGGAAGAAAGGTTGCCACAATTAGCTTGATATTGTTACTCTTTTGAGGCCAATTGTCAAGCGGAACCGTCAAGGTTGATATCTCGGTTGGTGGAAAGATGTGTCACTTGTACTGAGCATGCGAGAGGGCAAGCTTCTAGTACCAAATAAAGACATAGATAAAGAAATGAAACTATTGATATCCTTCTTGTTGTAACTAAAAATCCTAGAATTATTGAGATTCCATCATATGTAAATCTGTATAAATATACAATAGAAGGAAGGAACAAGGGCTGGACCTTTTTGGGTCGATTATAATAGAGGTTTTCTATCTTGAGAGTTAATATAAAGAAAATCCGAAGATTCTCAATTCCGTCACGACTGTGTTATGAGTTTGTTTCCTTGTATCTCATATTTCATTTCATTTCATATATGTATYTGATGAATGCTTCGCTATAATTTAGTACAACCTCTACTATAGTGAATGAATTCTAGTTTTCTATATTGTTTACTATTTTTCCTCTGTACCAGCTATCAACAGGTATAAGACCAATCAACACTCTAGATTTATAAATATATATTTTATGCTTCATCAGGTTATTTCCTCATCTTTTTCTTCTTCTGTTTATAAGTGAGATTCTTCCTTGATAGGAGCCTTACATGATAAACATCTTAATGTTTCCCCCCACCTCATACATCTCTATTTAAAATGTAGCTCGGTTACGAGAAAGGGCCTTTGGTTTGCACCCTATTTTCACTACTGGAACTGTAAACTCTCCTTTATATGACCAAAATTGAGACATCACCTAAAATTCCTCTGAGATTTTCTTATCATTATGTTCCTCTATGACTGTCCCTGTAACAAGGTAGCCTAATATTGAACCTGAACTATCAAATCAAACACATATTGCCTTAAATCTTTTTGATACTATTCTTAAAACAACCACTACCTGGGTTGAACTTGAACGTTCATGGGCAACGATTGAACAGGATATAAACATCCAGGAACAATTGGAAGCTAGACAACGTCAACCCAGAAATCATCCCTAGCTTCCCTTGCCGAAGGTTGACATTTCTTCCTTCTTTATCCCTTACTCACTTTCGGATGCCTAGACACTGTACTTCCAAGCCTTAAGTATAGACTTTGGAACAATAGGTGGTAGCCTCACAATGATTTGGTGCTCATAAGAATGATAATGTACATAAAATAAAGACTACTTATCATAGCAAGAAGAAGAGGTTTTCTCCCTTTATGGGTTTCCTCAGGAATATTTGTCTCTATGTGATTCATGTGTGTGATTGATGTTGAATACTCTATTTCTTACTTCCCTACATCATTGTGATCATCATTGAGTGTTCTGTAATGATATTAAAATGGTTATAATTGTTTAAGCACTGTAACAACTAATTCACCCCCCCCTCTCAGTTGTCTAACAATAATCATGTTCATCGATTTGTTCCAACTAATTTGAATGTTTCATTATCTTCCATAGAGAGCCTCAAAATGATTCATTTTCAATGACTCCTGATAGCCATTGTTGTACGAAAATTATACCAGTGGTAGGTGTTAGCACTCTGCAAATCCGTTCGGCTGATAAACAGATGACATAGGTAACTTTTTCAACCAACTTTGAGACCCGAAACTAGCCTTTCGGACCTGGAGAGGGTTCTCTCGAGAGACTTTCTCTCAATACAGGATATGACCTTAAACTATTTGATAGATTTAACACCGTCAGATAATGAGTTTTGGTTCTATTGGTGTAAGAGAGTAAGACCTTGGGCTATGGATTCAATTTAAGAATACGATGGAAACGAATGACTCAGTGACTAAACTTGAGAGGATAAAGGCTAAGCGAACAACAATCTTCAATTTAAAATTGTTGTGTGTGTGGCAAGGAGAAAACACATGAAGCAAATCGGAGCACTATTAAGGATGAATTCAGAGTTAACTTTAGAGGAAATATGTTTTTTCTAAATGGTGTGAATAAGGGGCGTAGCGCAGTAAATCCCAGGTTCAAAATTTCATTCTGATTCAGACATAAAAATATATGAACAAAGAAAACAGGAAGTACGTACACAAAGAAAGGAAACAATACATCCAACTGCTACAATTAGAATCTTTTCATTAAAGATTCAAGACTTTTGCATTAAGTTTCAATCGAACTCAAACTACATTCAATAGTCACTGTCTATACTAATATTTCTATCCAACCCGACTTACATTGAAAAGATAAAATATATAGGCGAGAGTGCCTCCTAGGCTACCCTGCTCTATAGCTACTATCTCTAAAATTTAGGAAACCAACTACTCTGCACTGCATGACTCTTCGCATGACGCCTTTCCAAAAATAGAAACAACTGTATCTGGACGCATCATGACTTCTTGTATTCCACCATGGGGATTCGATTACCAGCGAAGTATTTTCATGGGAAGCATAATGTGTCAATGCCTTCCTTTAGAAAAAAGTCTGAATGATCAGATATTCTGTCAAGGTTCCGCTATTTACTGTAATGGCTTTGATTTATGCCGCATGCTAATCTATTGGGAAGTGTACGTGGTGAGTGGCTGCTGACTGTCATGGTCATTACCAAAATGACAAAATGTCTAAGGACGATGCCTCCTTCAAAAAATTTCAAGATTGGTTCTTCGTTTGAGGATATGAGAATGGACTCAGTTAATCATGTTTCTTTTGCGCGCTAGCAAGAGCTACGCGAGCTTTTTCCTCGGTCGCTTCACATTCTTTGAAATGATTCACATTCCTTTCTTCTGACAGCCTCTGTGTTTTGTGCAGCTATGCGATTGTATCCTACACCTCTCTGAGCTGTCTCTTGAGCCACGTCATGTTTCCTTCGCGGCTTTGCGATGCTGGCACTTCAAGGGTCTTTGCTACTAGTTGTTGTCTTAGTTCCCTATTTTCCTAGTAAAGTTCGACGATGGTGAGTTGCATCTGTTTCAACTGTTGAGATGTGTCTCGAACATTAGTGCCCATGACATATATCCTCCTCATTCTACTCTCTCTCTCTCTCTCTCAGCTTGTACCTTCGACAGGTTCCAGTTGAATAGCGCGCATAAGTAATTCTTCGGCAACTGATCTTGCGTGCGACTCATTTGGGACTTGGGTTTCCCCAGCGTCCTTGTTCTTCCTTGGCATACCCCTTCTTCAGGGTATCTGCTATTGGGGAGACAGGGATTATAACATTCTTCCTTCCTACGCAGATTCTCCCCTTCTCGGTTCTGCACGGTGTGATATCATCGTTTCCACAAGAAGAGGGAAAACTCCCTTTGGATCCTTGGGGATGTCTTTTGTGAGTAAGAATGAATCCCAGTCTCTTTGGGGCTCGGGCTTGGCACTTCTTCCACTGTTCACACCATTTATTATGTTTTGGAAGGTTTCCATGGTGCAACCCATATTTGTTTTGCATGTGGTGGATCCAACAAGGCACAAGGTGAAGAACTTGATCAATCTAGGCTTGCGAGAAAAGATTACAAACAATGCATAAACCTTATTCGTGAATAGAATGCGTGCAGATCATCCATAATTTATAACAGAGAATATGGGAAGAGGAATTGTTCCAAGGAGCACTGAATTCATGGTGGCTGGATGTTTCAAAACGAACTGTAGATTTTCCATAGCACATCTGTGCGTGTAAAGTACAAGTGATAAATGTTGCAGGGTATACGTGATACAAACACTACAATTTTTCATTTTCTCGACCTTCATAATGAGTTGATAGTGGTTATTTCACTTGTCGACGCGACTTCTACCAACAACTTGTCTTGACCTGGGGCAAGTAGAGACTCCCTTTTTTATAGGACCCAACTCTCTGGGAACAAACTTGTACTTTTACACATTTTTTGACTCTAACATCCCTTCCTGACTCCAAGGGCCAACTGACCACCTGCTGACTTCGACCCTTTTGTTGTTAAGTACCTGACCTCACATGCCTTGACACACAAGCCATGACTCAACTAAGACCAACTCTAACTGAAGGAAAAATGGCGGCGCTAACAACTGGCTCCAACGAGGATGCTATCCTCCCTACGAGGTAGCAAAGAACAATAGACCAGGTGCCTGAACATTGGGCCTTATTCAACTTTTGGACATATGACATATGAAAAATAAAATGCAAGCTAAAACTACCAACACAGTTCCTAAAAAGACTTCATCATAAACTTAGGGCCTTTACTTCGGGCTTCAATTTTCTGTTGACCAACTGACTTGACAAAAAAACAAAATGACTATTTACAATAGTATGTGACTTAAACATAATTTATTTCACTAAATAGTGTTTGAGGAACCTGCCGTTTACAGGCCCCCAACCAATAGACTCTCCATTTAGTTATTCTAGAAAATAGGCATTATTTCCGCGATATGCATCTATTTTGAAAGGACCCATCCAAAGATTGTTTAACTTTTCGTGCTTTCCTTTATCTTCATTTCTCGTGTCCCATTTGAACACCAGGTCCCCCAACTGAAAATTCTCCTGCTTAGAGTGCTTGTCAAAGGTTTTCTTCATCCTTTCCAAGTGGAGTTGTGATTGATTTTACAACTGTTCTCTCATCTGCTGTGTGTGGATCAACGGATATATTCTCCTCTCCGTGTCATCTGGCTCGGCCTCATGCTCTTGTAAAACATTTCTGACAGGCAACCCCAGCGAGGTGGGGAAAATCACATCTGCGTCGTATACAATATGGAAAAGCGATGTCAATATGGACTTCTTGGTTGTAACCATGTCCGCCCACAACACATAGATAAGATTTTTATGCTAGGCCTTCTTGTTGTTTTGCAAGAGTCTCTTGATGATCCTGGTCAGGATTTTATTCGATGATTTTGCTAACCCATTCCCTTACGGGTAATATGTTGTATAATGCCCCAGGGTTATATTGTAATCTTGGTATAACTTCTCCATCTTATTGGACTTGAATGCAGCCGTGTTATCTGTTATGATCTTGACAGGGCATCCAAATCTCAACAGGATGTTTGTCCCCAAAAACTGGATGATGACTGCATCAGTATCCTATTTTGTTGGGACTGCTTCTATCCACTTCGTGAAGTAATACGTGGCCATGAGTATCCATTTGTGTTGTGCTGAGGCTGGAGGATTTATTTCCCCTATGAAATCCAAACCCCACTGCATGAAAGGTGCTTCAACTGAGATTGGCTTTAGTGGCAGGGGCTGCAACTTTATTCTTCCATCGAAAATTTGACACTCGTGGCAACTGAAACTTCTTTGTATACGTTCGCAAATATTGTAGGCCAATAGTAACCCTCTCTTAAGATTTTGTGCACGATGGTCTTCCAATAGTGGTGTCCTCCATATTTTCCTTTGTGGAATTCCTCGATAGCTTGTTTCTCATCGTCTTCCAACAAACAACTTGGCAATATACCTCCATGATATTTCCAGTATAGCGAGCTATCCAAGATGTAGAACCTGACGGCTTTGAGCTTTAAAAATATGGCCTTGTTCTTACTTAAAATTGGAGGGGCTTGCAGATTCCTTAGCATGTAGATGATATATGTGTACAACAGAGAATCGATGAACTTCTGAGAGACCTGCGTAGTCGTTTCTTCCTGAGGACTCTTTGATAGATCAGTAATGAAGTTGATTTCCACAGCGTCACAGTCCAACTGCGCCATCAACTTCGCAAGGCCCAGACCCTTAATTAGTTTCGTAGGCTTGATCTCAAGGTCATATTCTAGCATGGTCTCTATCCACTTACCTCTTCTCCTCTTAGGGTTAGGTTGAGTCGGGATATCCTTGACTAAGTTGTTGGGCACATAAGCAATAATGTGGGAGTGTAACATGTATTTCTTGAACTCCTTTAGGGCCTTCACTAAGGTGTATGCTTGCTTCTCCATAATGTCATACCTTAGTGGAGCATCCATCAATGTTCGGTTGAAATAGGCTATGGGCTTCTCGAAGTTCTTCTCATCTTTCTGTAACAACATGTCGGAAATTGTATGCTCCGAGGTGAATGAAAACATGATGAAATCTTTCGTGAAGTCTGGACAGGCTAGCACATGAGCTCTAGTCGACACCACCTTGATATCTTCAAATGAATTCCTGGATTCCGGGTTCCACTTGATCTTGTTCCCCTTTCTGAGCATGCAAGTGATATGTTTTATAATCTCTGCCAAGTTAGGAATGAATCTTCTCAAGACGTTTACTTTTCCCAGGAAGGATTGCACTTCCTTCTTACTTCATGGAGTGCCGATTTTCAGGATTCCTTCAACTCTACTGGGGTCTATCTTAATTCCCTCTTTCGAGATAATGTGCCCCAACAACTTCCCTTCTTCCATCTCGAAATGTGTTTTCTTCGGATTCAGTGATATGCTAAATTTTCTGCACTTCTAGAAAACTTTCTTCAGATGTTCAAGGTGTTGTTCATCAGAGGCAAAGTATACCATGATGTCGTCCAGATATATCACAATGAACTTGTCCTTTTCGTCAAAAAATTATATTTCCATTTCCCTCTGGAAGGTGGCACCAACGTTCATCAGGCCGAAAGGGATCTTGGCATACATGAATTTCCCCCATGGCGTCGTGAAGGCCATTTTTTCCCTGTCATCCAGGTGTACCATGATCTGGTTATAACCCAAAAAACCATCTAGCATGAACATCTTCTGGGACCCCACCACCTTTTGCAGGATATAGTCCATTTCAGGAAGAGGGTAGTGATCCTTGAGGGACAATTTGTTTAAGTTTCAGAAGTCCACACACAGTCTTATTTTTCCTCTTTTCTTTCTTACAGGTACCAAATTGGTTACCCATTTTGAAAACCTTAAAGAAACGATAATCTTATCTTCGAAGAGTTTCTTTACCTACTTTTTTATCAGCGACAATAGAAGGGGATTTATCCATATCAACTTATGTTTGAAAGGCCTCTGGTATTCTTTGAGAGGGATAACATGTTGAATTACTTTAGTGTCATACACCTTCAAGTCGTCATATCTCCAAGCGAAAACGTCGGGGAAATCTTTCATGAGCTTGACGTAGTCTTTCTTGACCTTTGGACTGAGTGTTTTCAGCAATTTGATTATTTTTGGGTTCTCCTTAGTCCTGATGTTTCAATCTTCAACGTCCTCTTCGTTTGTAGTGAAATTGGGATTTATATCCATGTCATTTTCTTCAAACAACTTTTCCAGTGGCAGTAATCCCTTCAGGATGATGTTATTTTTCAGTTATACTATGTCCCTTCCCACTATCTGGTTTTGGAAAGGGTCGTCATTACTGCATGCATCCACACTCCCATCTTCGTCACAACAACATTCATCATCAATGTTCGTATTAGTGAACTCGTCGCTCATTTGTAGAAACCTCTCCATCTGTTTGTCGTCTTCAAACACCTACCAATATTTGATATTATCAAGCACCATCGGCCAGTGCTTGACTTCGATTTTGTATTTTTTGTTGGGGAAGATGGGAATTTTGAAAACCGAGGCCGAGGTAGCCAATGCATCAGTGATCTAATTTTCCCCCCTCGGGACAACTGATAGATTATACTCTGAGAACTCCTCGAGGAAGTCTAACACCAAGTTCTTGTATGCTCTCAGCGTGGGGTGTTTTTCCTGATATATGCCTTTCACATGATTTATAATCATCTTGGAGTCTTCGTGTACTGCTATATTCTCTGCGCCTAATTCCTTGAAAACCTTTAGGCCCAAAATCAACACCTCATACTTTGCCATGTTGTTTGTACAGTCAAAAGCGAGTTTGTATGAGAAAATCTTTGAGCCCACTTCAAGGGGGTTTATCCATACGCTGGCCCCAACCCCTTCTTTGTTGACCGCGTCACTGAAACTCATGTTCCATATCTCGTTCTCCACTTGGTTCCTCAGATCAACACACTTGGTTTCTTGTCACGTGACTTCATCATCGGTGGGCATAATGGTTGTCGTTTCATCCTCTTCAAAACTGAGGTCATTGTAGAAAATGGAGGAACCGACCTTAGTGTCGATGGAGTAAATAGGATGGTTATTTGGTTGTGTCTTACTGCTTACCATGTATTTCAACAACACTTCTTTTGTATGACCGTCTATCCTGGCCGAAGATAGGAATGGTGGTGTATGACATGTCCATTTGTAGAATCCCCTTAAACTTCGCAGCCCACGACCTGGAAAGCAATATGGAAAACTTTTAGGCTATGTCTGCCACAACCACATCCATAACCATGTTCTTCGAAGGAATTTGGGCCAGTGACACGACAAGGTCCTTGATGAGACCCAAACACTTGAATTTCCTTGAATCAAAGGAAAAAAGGTCCTTGTAGGGCATGGTCATGTCCAAACCCAACTCATCCATGATCACCTTTGGCATGAGGTTGTGCGATGTGTTTGAATCCATCATGGCATTATGCAGGGTCATGTAATGGATTTTTAAACTAACATAGAACGAGGGAACATCCTTAGTATCACTTGTCTCCTTAACACGTGGATCGAACAAAATAACAGGGTGATCATCTTAGACGTTCAAAATATTGGGGGTCCCTCCCATTTTTAGCATTTTAATAATCTGCTCCTGATACTCACCCTTTCTGATAAGTTCATTGAACAGGACAAAGATTTTGATTTTATCCATTTCATGCTCAAAGTTAAAGGGGGGACAAAATTTCTCCACCTCTTTCCCGCATGCTTCCCGGCATGTTTCCAGCGCTTTCCTCGAGACCTCCTCCTTTGACTTCACCTTTTCAGTTGCATCCTTGGTCGAGTCATCAGGCCTCAGTTGGCTTGTGGAAGGGGTGTCCGCCATAGGTTTCCTTACGATATTTGTCTGCGAAGGCTCGATAGATGCCTCCTTTCTCCTGAGGTTATATTTCTTCTGAAACTACATGATGGCGTTCTGATAACCTTTTTTGAATTCTTTTGTCTCCCAGGACAACGCGTCATCTGTCTCAAGTATCATATCATCATTTTCGCTCATATATTGATCATGGTCTCCCTTTTTCAAAAACACGTGCGGGTTCTTGTCATCGCAACAATGCATTTGGTCTTTGAACATCTGGTCAAAATCCTTGTCCATGTAATTGTTTTGGAATGAAGGTCTTGGTTGCTGATCGCCTATTCTCTCTGCTCCCTCTGTCTGATCTGAGGGACCTAACCCCTTCTAAGGTTCTGATTTCTAGGTTGGAGGTCATGTTGTTCTTGGAAAGTAGGTTTGTTTCCCATGGACATTCTTTCAATCAGCTTCTCCACCGTCTTCATCATCAAGTCAACCTTGTCATTCGAGGACTGAGACGTTGATGGTTGTGCGTCTCCTTCGGGTTTCTTATTGCCTCTATTAAACCATCATGTTTACCTCAACTTCGATTGTGTCGCTCATCATGGCGTTTAGATTTTTTGACCTTCTTTCTATCAACAGCAAGGTGAAATCACTGTTGAAAGAGTCAACGTATCGCAGTTGTGCAACCCCAGGGGGTTGTTGGACCTCTATGGGAATTGAGTTATAGAATCTCATGAAACGGGATGAAAATTATTGTACTGTTTCCTCCGGCGCCCTCTTCATAATATTATACTGCATCAACAGATGCAAGGGGTTCTTCTTGTCTCCCCATCTAGAAATGAATGACATTTCGAATGTGGCGAAGTCTTGAATGCTTGTTGTTGGGAGGGCTTTGAACCACTTCCTCACCTCCCCCACAAGACTCTGCACGAACAACCTCATTTTCACATCTGCATAATCTACCTCTTCTAGGTCGACGAAATCATTGAACCAATCTAGATGCTTTTGGGATGAAACATTTCCTTCAACATCGTAGAGCGTAATCCTATGGCTGTAATTTTGGGGCAAAACATGCAGTTGGGATGGTAGAACGAGGGGGGTGAATCTGGTGGCCATGGCTCTAGGAGGGTTGGGGATTTGGGGGATATTGTTAGGTATCAGATCTTGGAATCTCTTATGTTCTAAAACTATCTCGTCCAAGATGGTTTCAAACTTGGCCCTGAACAGGGTTTGCTTAAAGAATGTGTCAAACTCAAAGTCGTCAATGCTTTGCGCATCATCTTTGGGTAAGGAAAGGATTTTTTCCAGGTAATAGAATGGGTTTGACGCTTTCTCTCTAGTCTTACACTGGAGTTTTTCAAGGTCGCACATAGGCTCTACAGGGTTTGGGCCAGGAGTTTCTATGGTATAGATTGTCTTTGGAGCCAGGGTTCCTGAATCACGCTACTCAGTGCTACTAGTCTCTTTGACTGGAGTCGCCAGGGTAAATATTTCAGATAATATAAATGTTTTCCCTCTATTACCCTAAGGGGTCATTACTATAACTTTAGTCGTTCTCCTAGGGAAAATTTATTCAATTTCATCCCTGACAATGACGCTAGAATGTTAGCACTCTGTAAATCCATTCGGTTGATAAACAAATGACAAAGGTAACTTTTTCAACCAACTTTGAGACCCGAAACTAGCCTTTTGGACCTGGAGAGGGATCTCTCGGGAGACTTTGTCTCAATACAGGATATGACCTTAAACTATTGTCTAGATTTAACACTATCAGATAATGAGTTTTGGTTCTATTGGCGCAAGAGAGTAAGACCTTGGGCTATGGAGTCGATTTAAGAAGATGATGGAAACAAATGACTCAGTGATTGAACTTGAGAGGATAAAGGCTAAGTGATCAACAATATTCAGTTTAAAATCGTTGTGTGTGTGGCGAGGAGAAAACACATGAAGCAACCCGGAGCACCATTGAGGATGAATTTAAAGTTAACTTTAGAGGAAATAAGTTTTATCTAAATGGCACGAACAAGGGGCACTGTGCAACAAATCCCAGATTCAAAAATTCGTTCTGATTCAGACAGAAAAATATATGAACAAAGAAAATAGGAAGTACGTATGCAGAGAAAGGAAACAATACATCCAACTGCTACAATTAGAATATTTTCATCAAAGCTTCAGGACTTTTTCATTAAGTTTCGATCGAACTCAAACTACATTCAATAGTCATTGTCTATACTAATTTTGCCAACCAACCCGAATTACATTGAAAAGATCAAATATATAGGCAAGGGTACCTCTTGGGATACCCTTCTCTATAACTACTATCTCTAAAATTTAGGAAACTGACTACTCTGCGCTGAATGACTCTTCGCATGATGCCTTTCCAAAAATAGAAACAACTACATCTGGCCGCATCATGACTACTTGTATTCTGTCATGTGGATTCAGTTACCAATGAGGTTTTGTCATGGGAAGCATGATGTGTCAATGCCTTCCTTCGACAAAAAGTCTGAATGATCAAATATTCTGTCAGGGTCCTGCTATCTACTATAATGAATTTGATTTATTCCACGCACTCATCTATTGGGAAGTGTATGTGGAGAGTGGCTACTGACTGTCATAGTCATTACCAAAACGAAAAAACATCTAAGGATGATGCATCCTTAAAAAAAATTCAAGATCTGTTCTCCGTTTGAGGGTACGAGAATGGACTTAGTTAATCATGTTTCTTTTGCGCGTTGGCAAGAGCTGCGCAGGCTTTTTCCTCGATTGCTTCACATTCTCTAAAATGTTTCACATTCATTTCTTCTGACAACCTTTGTGTTTCACGTAGCTGTACTATTGTATCATGCACCTCTCTGAGATATCTCTTGAGCCACGTCATGTTTCCTTCGCAACTTTGTGATGCTTACACTTCAAGGGTCTTTGCTGCTAGTTGTTGTCTCAGTTCCATGTTTTCCTGGTAAAGTTCGACGATGGTGAGTTGCGTCTGTTTCAGGCGCTGTTGAGATGGCTCTCGAACATTAGTTCTTGTGGCATCTATCCTCCTCATTCTACTCCTTCTCTCTTGGCTTGTACCTTCTACAGGTTTCAGCCGAATAAGGCGCATAAGTAATTCTTTGACAACCGATCTTGTGTGTAGCTCATTTGGGACTCGGGTTTCCCTAGCTTCCTTGTTCTTCTTTGGCCCACCTCTTCTCTGGGGTATCTATTATTGGGGAGATAGATATTTTAACATTATTCCTTCCTGCGCAACTTATCCCCCTCCCGGCTCCGTGCAGTGTGATATCATCGTTTCCACGGGTAGAGTGAAAACTCCCTTTAGATCCTTGGGGATGCCTGCTGTGAGTAAGAATGAATCTTAGTCACTTTGGGGCTCGTGCTTGGTTCTTCTGCCAATGTGTGCACCCTTTATTATGTTTTGGAAGGTTTCCATGGTGCAACCCATATTTGTTTTGTGCACTGTGGATCCGACAAGGCCCAAGGCAGAGAACTTGATCAATCTAGGCTTGTGAGAATAGATTACAAACTGTGCATAAACCTAATTCACAAATAGAATGCGTGCAGAGCATCCAAAATTTATAACAGAGCATATGGGAGGAGGAATCATGCCAAGGAACACTGAATTCATGGCGACTGGATGTTTCGAAATGAATTGTAGATTTTCCATAGCACATCTGCACATGTAAAGTACAACTGATAAAGGTTGCAGGATATACATGATATGAACGTCGTGATTTTTCATCTTCGCGGACTTCATAATGAGCTGATAATGGTTATTTCACTTGCCAACATTACTTCTATTAACAACTTGCCTTGACTTGGGGCACGTAGAGACTCCCTTTTTTACAGGACCCGACTCTCTGGGAACAGACTCGTACTTTTACATATGTTTTGACTCTGACATCCCTTCCCGACTCCAAGGGCCAACCAACCACCTCCTGACTTCGACCCTTTTGTTTTTAAGTACTTGACCTCACATGCCTTGACACACAATCCATGAATCGACTAAGACTGACTCTAACTGAAGGAAAAATGGCGGCACTAACAATAGGTATTCTTCTCATTTTTTGGGCTGATGCATTACATGCATCCTTAGCATGTCCTCCAATACTTGGTTTACCCTCTTCGTCTATCCATCATTTTGAGGGTGGTATGTTGTACTAAATAATAATCTAGTCCCAAAACCAACAAACATAGATTTCCAAAAATTTGAAGTAAATGTAGCATCTTTGTCTGATATGATTTCCTTAAGTATACCATGCAGCCTAAATAATTATTTCATGAAAATATTGGAAATATTTATTGCCTTGCAAGTTGATTTTATAGGGACAAAGTGAGAAACCTTTCTCATCTTATCCACAACTACCATAATGGCATCATTTTGTTTAGTTGATTTAGGAAATCCTGTGATAAAATCCATGTAGATAGTTTCTCATTTCCATTTTGGAATTGGTATGCGCTGCAACAGCCGTGTTGGGTGCTTGTGCTCTACCTTAACCTGCTGACATTCTAAACATTTAGCTAAGTAGTCAACTATGATTTTTTTCATTCTTGGCCAATAAAACAATTTCTTAGTGGATGTGATCATTTTTTGATAACCAAGATGTCTAGTATATGGTATTTTATGTAGTTCATCCATGATGAACCTCTTCAAGTCATCACAATTTGGGATATACAACCTATTTTTGTAAGTTAGTCTTCCATCATTCGATAATTGATAACCTTCATACTTCGTTCCTGTGGGTTCTTTCTGTAGGTATTCCTTTACAGTTATGAAAAACTCATATGTTTTGTGTGTACCTTTAACCCTTTCCTTGATGTTGGATTTATAGATGGTCATAACTTCCAAGTGAAACACTTGCATGCTTCTACTAAGGGCATCAACCACCCTGTTTTCTTTTCCTTTAATGTGTTTGATGTCAAAATCAAATTCACTAAGGAGAGCCACCCACCTAGCCTTCCTAGCATTGAGTTTGGGTTGGTCAAAAAAATATCTTAGACCGCTATGGTTTGTCATAAGTACAATTTTTTTTCCTAGGAAGTAATGCCTCCACATTTTTAAGGCATGCACTATAGCATCCAATTCCAAGTCATGGGTCACATAATTTGTTTCATGCTCACTCAATTTTTTGGATTCATAACAAATTGCATGCCCTTCTTGCATGGTAACTCCTCTAAGTCCCTGCTTCCAGACGTGT
This sequence comes from Picea glauca, assembly GCA_000966675.3. Taxonomy (NCBI): domain Eukaryota; kingdom Viridiplantae; phylum Streptophyta; class Pinopsida; order Pinales; family Pinaceae; genus Picea; species Picea glauca. Next base: position 6,124 of record JZKD02S2222492.1, on the reverse strand, counting down.
GTCCACACAAAGAATTCCTTGTTTGGATTTGCAGTTTGCAACACAAGTGCATTGGTTAAAAGATGTTTTAGTTGCTGGAAACTTTCCTCACACTCTTTTGTCTAAACAAATTCAAATCCCTTTTTCTAAAGGGAGGTGATTGGATAACCAATCTTAGAAAACCCCTTTATGAATCTCCTATAGTACCTTCCCAAGCCCATGAAGGATCTAATATTAGTTACATCTTTTGGTGTAGGCCAATCCATAATGGCCTTGATTTTGTCAGGGTGGACTGCCACTCCTTCCTCGGAGATGACATGGCCTAAGTAATGGACTTGTTTTTGGAAAAATTCACACTTGCTAAATTTTTCATAGAGTTGCACTTGAATAACTAACTTGAGGTGTCCTTCATGCTCTTCATTGTTCTTGGAATATATTAAGATATCATCAATGAACACCAACACAAATTTTTCCAAGAACTTGTTGAGAACATTATTCATCAAACACATGAAGGTGGTTGGTGCATAGGTAAGAACAAAAGGCACCACCACAAATTCATAGTGTCCATATCTCATCCTAAAGGATGTTTTGTGGATGTATTCACCCTTAACCCAAACTTGATGGTATCGAGACCTCAATTCAACCTTGGATAAAATTGTAGCACCTCTTAACTAGTTAAATAAATTATCAATTCTTGGTAAGGGGTACTTATTCTTACTTATCATCTTGTTGAGTTGTCTGTAGTCTATGCACAAATTGAGTATGACATCCTTCTTCTTCACTAACAGGGTTGGTGCTCCCCAAGGAGACACACTAGGTCAAATGTAACCTTTTTCCAACATCTCCTTCAATTGTAATTTGAGTTCAACTAGCCCCGGTGTACTCATTCTATAAAGTTTCCTGGTTTTCTATTTTTCTAGTACTAGTCAAAACTAGGGTTTGACTTTTCAGAGAATCCAGCCACTAAAAAAGTTCACTCGAGTTGTCAAAATATACACTAGGGTAGGGCGCACTTCCCAAGGTTGTCTTTTGTCAAAAATTTCTCTTTAGTAAAAATCCCTAATTTTATTGTACAACAACATAAACGTCTAGATACCTAGTGAAATATGCTCTATTCAGTCAAACTATGATACCATGTTAACTTTTTACTGTTGTTATTAGGTTATTTCCAAATTTCATGAGAATTCAATGCATTTCCAAAACAACAGTATAAGGAGGATCACTGAAAGAAACATGATCACAAGGTACACAACATTTTTTCATGGGAAACCCTCATGGGGAAGAAAACCCAACAAAAATTTCCTCAATAATAGATTGCCAATACAATGCCAAGACTAAGACCAAAACACCAAATAAAAACTAAGACCAATCATGTTCCTCTCTTCTCCTTCATTAGACTTCTTCCTGCAACTGCAACTTGTTTCAAGATATGCACACTAGATGAGTGAGTGTGTGTGTTCAAATGAGACACCATCCTCACATATAAATACAAGTTGTGAGGTGGCTCTAGGGTTGTGTCTCTTCACTTGGTGGAGCCGAATTCTCCTAGAAGTGGCTAAAAACACTTTACAATTACTAGGGGCAGACTTTACAAATACCACCATACAAATACATTTTGACCAATCCACAAAAGGGGATTTGATATTATATAAGAATCGACTTGATCAATCTACAAAAGAGGATTTTATCTATACAATAATAACTCAAATATAATTATAATATTCTTTGAAGTTACAATATTTCAACACACCCAACCAACAAGTTGATTGCTAATTAAATTTTTCTAGGGAAGAGGACAATTTTGGGTTTGAACATTTTTAATTCAATAGAGAACTACCTGGCAGGGGTCATCTCAACCAATAATGGCTCCCATCACTCTTCCCTCTCATAGAAACATAATTTGTATAGGCAACACCTTCAACGGTTATTCAACAATTTTCATTTTATTTAATAACATAAATATTCACATTACCTTCTTTAACAAAGGTTCATCATTTCCCAAAATCCACACATAATAGATCTATCCATAATATTTTAGCAATAATACAATTATATTTACAATCTTGTGGGAAAATGGGTATCAAACCCCCCCGTTAAATGAACATCGTCCTTGGTGTTCTACCTGCCGCTATGTGTTTTATGCACATTAGTAAACAAAAATGGGTATGCTTGTTTCATGGCATCCTCTATTTCCCATGTAGCTTCATCTGGGCCAAAGAGTTTCAACTAAAACCTTGATCTTTGCAATGGTCCTATTCCTTAGTATGATATCTTTCCTATATAGTATACATTGTGGTTCTGGCAGAAATTATCCCTCTGGTTCCACCTAGATCACAGACTAGTCAATTATATGTTTAGAATCATGTACATATTTTTTTAGTAATGAAACATGGAAAACATTATGTTCTTTCACTATGGGAGGAAGTGTCAATCTATATGTTACAGGTCCCACTCTATCCAAAATTTCAAAGAGTCCACAAAACCTAGGTGCCAACATGGCACAAGTTCCCATTCTCAAGGAACTTCTTCTGGATCTAATTCGGAGATACACATGATCCCCTATTTTGAACTCTCTAGGAGTCTTATTTCTATCTGCATAGTTCTTATATCTGTCCTGAGCTATTTTCATATTTTGTTTTATCTGAATTACTTGTTGTTCTATTTCTTTTAGCATGTCCAGCTCGAGTGTAATCCTATTCACTGGGTTGTTCCAACTAATTTGAATGTTGCATTGTCTAGCATAGAGAGTCTCAAAAGGACTCATTTTCAATGACTCATGATAGCCATTGTTGTAGGAAAACTCTACCGATGGTAGGTATTCTTATCATTTATTGGGTTGATGCATTACATGCATCCTTGGCATGTTCTCCAATACCTAGTTTACCCTCTTTGTTTATCCATCAGTTTGAGGGCGGTATGTTGTACTAAATAATAATTTAGTCCCAAAACCAACAAACATAGACTTCCAAAAATTTGAAGTAAATTTAGCATCTTTGTCTGATATGATTTCATTAAGTATACCATGCAACCCTAATATTTATTTCCTGAAAATATTGGCAATATCTATTGCCTTGCAAGTTTATTTTATAGGGATAAAGTGAGCAACCTTGCTCAACTTATCCACAACTACTATAATGGCATCATTTTATTTAGTTTATTTAGGCAATATTGTGATAAAATCCATGGAGATAGTTTCTCATTTCCATTTTGGAATTGGAAGGGGCTACAACAACCTTGCTGGGTGCTTGTGCTCTACCTTAACTTGCTGACATTCTAAACATTTAACTAAGTAGCCACCTATGTTTTTTTTCATTCCTGGTCAATAAAACAATTTCTTAGTGGATGTTCATTTTTGGATAACCAGGGTGTCCAATATATGGTCTTTTATGTAGTTCATCCATGATGAACCTCTTTAAGTCATCGTAATTTGGGATATACAACATGTTTTTGTAGGTTATTAGTCCATCATTCGATAGTTGATAAACTTCATACTTCGGCCCTGTGGGTTTTTTTCTCTAGGTATGCCTTTACAATTCTGAAAAACTCATATGTTTCTTGTGTACCTTTAACCCTTTCCTTGATGTTGTATTTATAGGTGGTCATAGCTTCCAAGTGAAGCACTTGCATGTTTCTACTAAGGGCATCAACCACCCTGTTTTCTTTTCCATTAATGTGTTTGATGTCAAAATCAAATTCACTAAGGAGAGCCACCTACCTAGCTTGCCTAGCATTGAGTTTGGGTTGGTCAAACAAATATCTTATCCTGCTATGGTTTATCCTAAGTAAAATTTGTATGCCTAGGAGGTAATGCCTCTACATTTTTAAGGCATGCATTATAGCAGCCAATTCCAAGTCATGGGTCACATAATTTATTTCGTGCTCATTCAATTTTCTGGATTCATAACAAATTACATGCCCTTCTTGCATGGGAAATCCTCTAAGTCCTACCTTGCAGACATGTGTGCACACAAGGAATTCCTTGTTTGGATCTGCAGTTTTCAGCACAAGTTCATTGGTCAAAAGATGTTTCAGCTGCTGAAAACCTTCCTCACACTCTATTTTCCAAACAAATTTAAATCCCTTTTTCTGAAGGGAGGTGATTGGATAACCAATCTTAGAAAACCCCTTTATGAATATCCTATAGAACCCTACTAATCCCATAAAGGATCCGATGTCAGCTATGTCTTTTGGTGTAGGCCAATCCATAATGGCCTTGATTTTGTCAGGGTCAACTGCCACTCCTTCCTTGGAGATGACATGGCCTAAGTAATTGTCTTATTTTTGGAAAACATCACACTTGCTAAATTTTTCATGTGGTTTGAGCTCTCTCAACACTTGAAGCACTAACTTGAGGTGTCCTTAATTCTCTTCCTTGTTCTTAGAATATATTAAGATGTCATCAATGAGCACCAACACAAATTTTTCCAAGAACTTGTTGAGAACATTATTCATCAAGCACATGAAGGTGGTTGGTTGTTGGCATGTTTACAGGCATGGTGTGCTTGTCATTGATGGCAAGAACAACAATGATGATGGAAAACAAGAAAGAAGTGATGATAGTATTGGAAGAAATTCATGCCCAGACACTCAAAAGAGCGCGCAGGAGGAGAACAGATCTCAGGCATTAGATCTGAGCGCATGGACCAACCGTTGTTGGATCTAGAGGTAAGTGCACGGGCTTTAATTCGTTTAGAGTGCACAGGAGAAGCGAAAACTCATGAAGTCTGAAATCGCGAGGCAATCCTAGCCATTGGTGTTGGGAAGGACACATGGAAACAGATAAGAAGATTTGAAGAATCACGAATCGGAAGAACTGCGTCAAGCAGTCCGCAGACATCACGAAGCACGAAGTCTCGATTCGTGAAAGAGGAGATCTGGACCGCCGAATCATTGAGGGTCGTGGACTGTTGATTTGGCATGAGGAACTTTGGATATCGAGAGTTGGGAGAGTTGGGATAACTCACATCAGAATATCCAAAGAACGAAGTTTTGAAGTGCCTTTTTGATTGGCAAGTGGTCACAACGAGTGGTCACATGGAGAGGAAGTGTGCACCTGGTGCTTGTTCACAGGGGTAAACTTTGCAAGGACCTCCTGTAACTCACAGAGAACGACTGACTGTAACTGACAGAGAAGATCAACTGTAACTATCAGAGAAGCCAAAGAGACTCAAGAATCCACCAGGGAAGACGAAGGGTCACACTCATAGAAGAGAAAGAGATTCAGGATAACCACCAGATAAGTGGAAGAGGTGTAGTGTTAGAGATTGAGAAGAGGACTTCGCATGAAAAAAACAAAAGGAAACATGCGGAGAAGGTGGGTGTGCATGGGTTTTTATTTTTCACATTGTCATTGAGGTGCCCAGAGGTGTGAGCGTGCGAAAGAGAAAAAGTGAGGTGCAATTTTTATCCATAATTTTGGTCGTCATGATGATGTATTGATGATGGTGTACTCAGGCTCTTCATTAGAACTTTCTCCTGAGAAAAGTTATTTTCTTCTCTTTCCAGAAATATCATTTTTAAAGAAGGTTCGCAGGCTGCTAGTATAGTTGCCTGCGAGAATGTATGATTCTCGCAGGCTGCCTTAAGCCAGGGTGCGAGAAGTTCGCACTGTGTATAACTGCTAGGGTGCGAACACTTTCTAAAGAAGGGAAAAAGATGAATTCTAGAAGCTTCTAGAAGGGAATCTTCTAGAGGATGAGATGGCATTCGAATGGTTATCTAAGTACTGGATTTCCTGATATTTTGGGATCATTCTTATCCAAGTAACCAATTCATTCTCTCCTATATATTGAGGGGATTCTCATGGAAAAGGTTAGAAGCAAACAAGCAAGAGAGACATTGGAGAATTACTGAAAGATTGTGTGAAGGACTGAAGCTACAACAGCTAGGGAACTCCAGCAAGTTTATCAAAGGTGGTTGATCTTCTTCATGCAAGTGAGAAAGTGTGTGTGTCAGAGATAAGTGCCATCGAAAGGAAGTTTGCAACATCAAGGCTTAGGTTGTAATCTTTACTTTCCATCAATATGATATAGTAATGTGTCCCTTTCCCATAAAGTTAATTCCACTTTATTGTATAACTCCTTGATCATATACATAGATTAACTGTTGAATAGATTGAACTTTCTTCACTTCGGTTGGTTTGTAT
>JZKD02S2222470.1:27226-38565 GCA_000966675.3 Picea glauca | reverse complement strand
TAAAATCTACTCACTTAGATCTACAATAAGACTATTGCAAATCTACCCAAGAAAAATACTTTGCTTGGGATCTCTACTCTAAGCTTGAAAGAAAGCATACACAAAAGAAACCAATACAAAGTTACCTCCAACAGTTTGATGCACTAAGAATACTCTCAACACACCATTTGCCTCCAAAAATTTCTTCTTTATTGATAGTAAAAGGTTGCTGCAAATACTTGCAACAAGCTTCTCTCCAAAAATCTTGAGCAAGAATGAGGAAGAGAAAAGAATGGGAGAGATGGGAGAAATTTGAGCATAGTAACAGTAGGCAAAGAATAGATGTCAAAAGAGGAAGGGGGAGGGCTTTATTTATACTTGGGAGGCAACAATGACCCTTCTTGGATGAGCTCCAAGTGTCACTCTCATACCAAAACTGTCAATCTCAAGGGGGGCGCACTTTTAGGGTTTTAGAGTGGTGAGGGGTGTGAGGGATGAGCAAGGGGGAAGGGGAAACACCTTTTAGATCACCCAATAGTCTAGTTTAGACATTAGGAGGGCGCACTAGGGGTTAGGGGGTGTTTCCTTAATTATTTCATGTGTTGGGACAACATGCTCATCAAGGGGGGCAAAAATCCCCTAGGGGAGTAAGTGATATGATGTGATGGTAAGTGTGGTGGGTGTAAAAAGGTTAGGAAAGGGGTTTGGGTAGCTTAGGAATAGGTTTAGATAACTTCTCCCACTCTTTCTCTAATCAAATTGCTCTTTTTACAAAAAATTGACATTTTGACTATGTCAAATCAAGCAATTAAATTGTTGTTTTAGACTGACTTAGACTCCTCATGGACAAACACCTCGCAAAACTTGTCCAATTGAGTTGAAACTTGGTCCAAGGGTGTAGAGGGTCTCATTCCATTTCTTTTGAGCACAAATACCCCTATCAAAAATCCCAAGGACCTAGTTTTACATTTTTACATCAAAATTAATTAAAATTACCATTAACTAGGTAATTTTAAAAAATTAAAAAAAATACCTTAAACTTGACGGAATTCCGCAAGACTCTAGGATATGTCTAGCATGGTCATTTACAATATTCCTAAGCATGAGTCACCATAGGGCTCAACCATTAGAACACCTTTCACCACTTTGGAGGATTATTGTGGGAGTGAAACACTCAAGGGAAATTAATAAGGTTGGTTAGGCCAAATTAATAACCTGAGGAAAAAAAACACTCGATGAAAGGACTTCTCTAATGATAAAGTCCTAGGAAACTAACCTAAACTATGATCCATGCAAACCCATTACATTATTATCCCACGCAGGGGAGCGAAAATTCCAATTACAAAAATATGTGTTGAAGGCCAAAACTGTCTTGTAGAACCAACAAGTCTTCAACTTGGTAGCATCATCAGGTGCATATCTTCATGGCACATGGAGTTGACCCCCTAGTTGAAATAGGTGGTCAACACATCTCATGTCCAAATAAGTCTGCAAGGAGCTTGCGAAGTCTCACTACTTTGTGGACTACCACACACAATGCAATATACTCTGATTCTACGATACTCAAAGCCACAAAAGTCTGTTTCCTGCTGCACCAGGAAATCATGGCAGATCCCAAGGTAAAAGTTTAAAACAACAACCAGAAGTGCTCTTCCAGTCTATTGCGCTCCCTGCCCAATCGGCATATCCCTACAATCTCATGTCTACACCAGAGGCATATCTCAGGCCATAATCAATTGTGCCTCATAGATATCTCAACACATGCTTCGCTTCTATCTAGTGTGTCTTTCTCGGCCGACTCATAAACTGACTGAGTACACTTACTGCATAGCATATATCAGGTCTGGTGTTAACCAGATACATCAATGATCCAATTAGTTGTCTATAAAGATGTAGATCAATCTCGCCTGAATCAGAAGAAGCCTCGTTCATCTTCTTCAGTTTCATCATCACAGTGTAGGCATGGATTTGCAATCCATCATCCCGAATTTCTTCAATATCTCCACTGTGTATTTTCCCCTCACACAGGAGAATCTCATTAGTCCTCTACCACACTTCTAGTCCAAGAAGTAGTGCATCATACCAAGGTCCTTCATCTCAAATTCAGAAGCCAATGCACGCTTGCATTCAACAATAAGGCTTTCTGAATCGGTGAGGAATAAGTTATCACATATAGGACCAAAATCAGGCACTCGTCACCAACAATGTGATAGTATAGGTTGGATCAGCAACACTCTTGTTGAAGCCCAAACTCATCAAGTATCCAAAAACCATGCTCGAGGTGCCTGCATTAGTCCATACAGGGTTTTCTCCGACTCTCATACATGAGACTCCTTCTCATGTGTCACGAATCCATCTCGTTGCTTGATGTAAGCTTCTTCCTCAATCTCACCATTGAGAAAGGTTGTCTTTACATCCATCTGATGTAGTCTCCAACCCATGGATGCTACAAGATCAATAATCGTACGGATGGAAGTGTATCGGGCAACATGAGAAAATGTCTATTCATAATCTATTCCCTCCGCCTGAGAGAATTCTCTAGCCACAAATCTTGCTTTGTACTTCTCGACACTTCCATCAGTTGCATGTTTGATCTTATAGATCCACTTGGAAGTCACCACAGACTTCCCTTCTGGTCTCGGAACAATATCCCACACATCATTCTTCATAATGGACTGATACTCTTCTGTCATGGCATCTTGCCAAACCTGTTGACCTGTTGCTTCTCCATGACAAGAAGGCTTAGTATCAATGATGTGGCTCATAGCTGAAATGTAGCTTGAAAATCTCTGTGGTCTCTTGCTCTATCAGAATGTGCCTCAAGGAGTTGCATGTCCCTCTGCCTCCTGCAAAGTCTATCAAGCCCATGTATGCCTCTTATGGCCTACTGCAATGTCTTTGGGAGCATCAACTGGAGCTACGGGATCAACTGGATCAACAAGATCAATAACTGTCTCCCTCTGAACTGCTGAAGGGGGAGAAGGTATTGTCTCTTCTTTCTTCTCAAATAGTTTGACTCCCTTTTAGTCAAGTGACTCCCTCTGAAGTCGGAAGGATAAACATCTTCCTTTATCGGTGTTGCTAACCTGTAGACATCCCATGTCTTCTCAGGTCCTCTACTGTCTCTACAGTACTTTGTTGGCCTCCCATACTAGGATAATAACCAAGATGACCTCCAGTAGGGATAACAATCAAAATGGCCTCCTGTACTAGGATAATAACCAACCAAGAAGAATTGGACTTTAGTACCAGGGATCATGGCCCTTCAATAATGAAATAAGAAATCTGGCCTCCTGTACTAGGATAACAACCAAGATGGCCTCCCGTAGGGATAACAACCAAAATGGCCTCATGTACTAGGATAACAACCAACCAAGAAGAATTGGACTCCCATACCAGGGATCATGGTCCAAGTAATGAGGGCTCCCACACCAGAGATAACATCCTTCATTATAAAAAATGCAAGCTACTACAGAGTAATGATCAAATAAGGAAAGTAGCACAAACTTACCTTAGTCTACAATCATGCTCAATCTTTCTTTAGGTCCTCCTGAGAAAGCTGAGATAGGGAAGAACTCCTCGTCGTTCTTGCTTGCATTCCTTGACTTCTTTTTAGGTGGCTAAAGTTACTTTCCTCTCTTCTCGCATAGTGAGAAGGGCTTGAAACCTTGCACATCACTAGTTGCAAGTCTAGTCTCCTCACTAGAGCTTGAATAAGATGCACTTATAGCACACACTCAAAATTCACCTCAAGGATCAATATTGAAACAAGTTTCAGAAATTTACCTCAAAACGAAAAAAAACTTCAAACTCAGATTTTGAATTTGGCTGATATACTTCCTCAGATCTGTCTTTTATCACAGCTCCCAATCTTCCCTTGTTTAATCTTAGAACAGGTCTGAAATTCAGTCTTATTGCATGCTTGAACAGACCTCAGATTTTCCCTCTTTCATGGCCTCAGACTCACCCTAAAACTGCTTCATTTTCTTGCCTATTTTCTGTTGGAATTTACCCTTGGATCTGCCTCAGATCTGCCCCTGAGTTCTGGTCTTATGTTTGCCTCAGAATAGGCCTTAAGATAGGCCTAACTTTCCTCAGAAGTAGGCCTCAACCAGATCTGGAACAGACTTTATAGATTCATAAACAAACTGATCAGAGAACTTACCTTGTACACAAGGGATTTGCCTCAAATTTTCGCTGCCTCAGAAATTTGTTGTCTACCTCAGACTTGTGCCTGAGAACAAGCTTCAAACTAGACCTTGTTGCCTCATAAACTTGCCTTAGATGCCTCAGATTTTCTCTACCTCAGAACAACCTTAGAACAAGCCCAACTCTGTCACGAAAACAGTCTTTAAATCAACTTCAGAATTAGTCTTATGACTGTCACAAATTCGGCCTTCGGAAAATCTCAGATTTGCCCTTTTCTCTGTCAAGGAATGAGCCTTAGAACAGTTCTGGAGTTCACTTCAGATTTGGCTTGAAACTAGCCTCAGTCCTGCCACCGAGCTGCCCAAAAGGCTCCACTATATCAGCCCTCAAGGGCTATCCAAGATCTACTCTGGGTCTGCTGTTGTTCTGGCTGTTGCAGCCTTAATGGAAGCCTTCACTGTTGCTGCTAGGATGGTTGTAACAACCCCCAACACTGCCCAGAACTATCCCACAACTCTCCTAGTGCTACTGCAACCTTGCCTCCTTGCCCAGCACACCTGTGTTTGTCCTCTGAGAATCTAGAACACCCCCAACACCTTGTTGCTCCTTGTTCTTCATATGTAACAGCTTTTTGTCCTTGTTGTCACCTCCCTAGCTGTTGCTCTAGCCTCCAACAGCAGGCCGCACCTCCTCTTCTTGCTTGCCGAGCTGCCAGCAAGTATGCGGCAGCCTATTTCTAGAGGGTTGAGCATGTTCTTCAACCTGTGGCAACCTCTTTTACCTGGCCGAGTTCTGTACCAGCTTGCATAGGGCCTGCGGCTAGTCTCAACCTTCACCACAGAGTTTATGAGTAGGTTCGGCCCTCTCTTTATACCAATGGCAAGGGTTCTAGCAGCCCTCAAATTCCACGGCCTGCCTTCAAGATTGTTGAGTAGTCATCTTCAAGAACTTGCTCTAATACCATGTTGAATTTAGTGCTTAGCTCAAGCTGATGTAGTTTATTTCTAATTTAGCATAAGCTACAGCCATAAATACTACAGCAATACATTAGCTACAGTAAACCAAGATCACAAGAAGAATAACCATGCACAAGAACACAAGAAGTATCCTGGGAAAACCCTTCTCAACCAAGGGAAAAACCCAGCAATCCTAGTACTATATTGCCAAGAGAAGATACACCATCCACCACCAAAACCCTAGCACACAAGAGGGTGCTGCTATGACCAAGGACTAGTGCCTAGAAAAGTGCGCACTTCAGTCCTCATAATTTCAGACCATGCATTGAGCATATGAGAGAGATGATCCACAATGGGGATCTATCTCTTATTTATACAAGACTTAACTCAACCAAAAGACATGACACTTGGCACAATAGGGCCAACCTGTACAACTTAATAATATAATTAATAATTACACAATATAAATTATCTTTACTTGGTGGGGCCGACTTGTACCCTTCACAACACAAATTAGGGTTTTACTAAAGTCTCACTCTAACAATATAGCAAGGGATCTCACACATCCTCTAGTGCTCAGCCACTAGGGACAGGTCCACCTGTGCTCACCCACAGGGACGTCACTCTCAACAAATTAACTCAACTAAGCCCATAGGAGTACCATCTGGAGCACCATCTCAAGCCGACTCAACTAAGTCCATAGGAGTACAAGGCAGGAGACCATCTCAAGCGGACTCAACTCAGTCCAAAGGAGTACAAGGCAGGAGACCATCTCAAGTCATCTCAACTCAGTCCAGAGGAGTAGACAAGAGACCACATGTCATCACAACTCAGTCATCAATCATCATGCATGCAACATGTAACTTAACATGCAACAACTCGCCCTTGTGACTTGGCAATGCATGCGAACTAACTCAGCATACACATGTCATGCATGCATGCAATGCATGCATGAAAATTGTCATGCATGCAACTCGTCATCATGCATGCAACATGCAACATGCAACAAGCTTGACAACTTTGGCTTTAACCTAGACATGCAACTTTGACTTTTACAACTTGAGTTTGCCAACTCAGCCTTGACGTTCAACTCGACCCTTTACAACTTGACTTATTACATGGCAATTCAAATTTCTTCATGGTGGATAATGTTACACGTGCCAACGCACTAGATCAATACATTTACATCATTTGCAATATAAGGAGGATTGTTTGTTTCTAGCTCATAGGAATTTTACGCTCAACCTAACTTTTGTTAGATGCCTTGACTTTTGCTCATGGCTCACAAGGCTTGACTAGGCTCACARAGGTTGTACGTTCCTCCTGACTTTTTCACTAGACTGTCTATGCTCACAGAGGTTGTGYGTTCCCCYTGACTTTTGCATTAGACTTACATCTTGACTTAGAGGATCATATAGCATCTCGTTCATCCTGACTTTTGGTTTGACTCGCAGAGGTTGKATGYTCCCCCTGGCTTTTGTCAATACCTCACAAGACTGGTTGATTCTCCAAATCTCCCTGGCTAGCCTCAAGGTGGCCCATATGACCTCTCATTGGAGAATGACTGTYGATGCTGCCAAATTTAACATATTTCAGGGTTTGCAAAGGGATCATATCTTTGAGCAACATCTGGAGATCCCATTATTCTATAAATCTCAAGATAGTAGCGACTTGGTTTTTCAAGTGCCTCAAACAACCTACAAACTGGATTTTGAAGAACAAAAGTGGTATAGATGCCGGTACGTTACCCTTAAACCTTTGGAGTTTGGACGTCATTTTTATCTATCCTATGTCTGGATTTCCCATTGCAGAGTGTACAGAGGCAAAAGTGTCTTATTTCAATTGTCATTTGGGGTAACGTTTGGTTACATTTCACTCTTATCATAAAGAACCCCAACAATCCCGTCTGAGCGCCCTACAAATCAATGTTTGGAGTTGTCCAACAACTTTTCTGGAATAGCAATACGTTTCATCGATTGTGATAAAAAAGAAGCTGCAGAAGTTGTCTCATTTACGTCCCGGTCACAAGGTTTATGTCTTTTCTTTCCCTCGATGTTTGATGACATCCAATGATTGCAGATCCTCATCTTCTCTCATCCACATTTAAAGGGTATGTCTGTTGCTAAAAAGAAAAAAAACTCAGAGGTTAGGGTTTCTGTGGGTGAAGATATTTCGGCGCATTATTGCAACGTTTTAAATTTCTTTATCCGGATTAGATCCAAGCATTAATTTGAGATCTAAAGGGAGCCCAACTACTATTCCCAGAGATCAAAACGTCACCTTATACTTGTTGTTCCATGTATCGAGTGCAAAGAGTTCTGCCCAGGTCATGATTTGAAGATGAGCCAACTCCAAATATATCCAATTGAACTCACATAACCCTGGAATTGTCGTATCATTTGCTGGTGACATCGCTCTGAATCTGGTTGATAATATTGATTCATGTTCCTTACAATCTGAACCTGGAATATGCTTATGTGAATTGTTTTATCTGTCGTTACAGCATTAATATTTCATTGGTTCATGGTATAAACATGATAGCCATTCTGGGACAAGAGCGCTGATGTGTTCTCTGTTGACTGACTGCACTTTAATGCTTCTAACTGAGTATATTTATGTTGATCTTTGAGCTTTGCTTTCTTCGAATGCTGGTGCATAATTGATGATAAAGGAATATATGTGTCTGGCTGTTCAAGTTTAACACAGAATTTGTGGATACAGTTGATGTCTTATGCTCTGAATGGTCTATAATTACCTTGTTCTTGCATCCGAGTATATATCTGAAAAGATATACATTCAGTGTCTGAAGGTGGTTTATATTTGATACACATTATGTTTGTTCYCCAGAGTATTTTATCGCAGCATCGATATCTTATGTGGTGTAAGTATGGTAATGGTCAAACAATTGCAACCTGAAGTTTTGAATATGTTTAATGACACTGTTTTTTATGGTTGAGAATACTCACATTTGATGATCTTATTCAGCACCGTTTGCAAAAATTTGCTATTGGATATCATGTGCATTGATTATRGTATAATACATCTCTGAAATTGAGCATAGCTTACACTGGATTTCGTACTTTGCAATTTTATTGATGCATGGATAAATGATGATAAATGGTATATGGATTTAAACATTGATGCATTTGTATGCAAGTTTTCYCTTCCAAGCATTTATTGAGTGTTGTCTTTGTTACCCCCTCTCRCCTAGGGGTAACTAGAGGAGATCAGGTCTCATGGCCTGCAATGAAGACAGTGATCCCAATGATGGTGATAATCAGCATTCTCCACAGGCAGCAACCCCTCAAATGCCTCCCTCCTCATTCAGCTCAGCTTATCACACCTAATCAGCATGGTTCATTGGATGCTGGTGGTCCAGCACATTATAAGGTACACTAGTCATTGTTTTTATATAAAGTGTCATATTTAATGCATTAGGCTTTTAGGTGAGAATCATGGGTTGAAGTCAGCTAATGAATCCTAAGCTTGGAAGTTATATTTTTTGCCTTGTTTCAACTTGGTAGCCATCATTTGTATCCTAGTCCAGTGTGTCACTCTTGCGGAACGAGGGTACTACTAGGAAGCTTTGATAAGGGTAACGTACCACCCCCCCCCATACTTAACACTTTGCATCCCAGGACCTTCTGCAGTGTACTAAACTTCAGTAATGGTTGTTACATGCACACCAAAAAGGCCCCTTGTTCATTCTCCTGTGAGAAGAAGGGCTAGAATGTTGAGGTTGATACAGCTGCTGAAAAAAATTTTAAAAAGGGAAAGAATGTATTAAAGAAAGAAGAAATGATGGGATAATAAATGACCAAGACAAAATCCAAAGGTCAACATGAGGTCTACCCCCTCACTATGAGGCAATTGCATATCAATTAAAAGGACATAACCCTAGTAAGAAAAGAAAAGAAAGAATAAAGCACTTGAAATCTGAACGAAATGTACAATATTACCCTGTTGGAAACTATGACGACCAGTACATGAGATGGACCACATTGCGTCAAGAGAGGAACCAAACAGTGTCGGAGTTCACAAATACCTTCCATACCTTGCACACCAAGCTAGGTATCAAAGACTATGAGAGGCATCTGGTTCTAAAATACTGTGGGGGTCTACACATGTACATACAAACAGAAATGGAGTTTTTGGACCTCTCACCACTAGGAGCCGCTTATCGATATGTTGTCAAAATCGAGCAAAAATTTAAGCAGCAGAACAAACAGGAGTTCAGGTCTGCAAATTCAAAACAATCGAAGTATGGTAAAGGCGGCCCTAACTCATAGAACAGCCAACCTCAAGACAACAAGTCCAAGCCATAGGAAAAGAAGGGTAACGGGAAGACGAAGAAGGATACTGGAAAGTGGTGCAACTTCCACAAAATCCCTTGGCACAACACCGATGAATGTCGCTCAAAACAGTCATTGGTGGCCAAGCTCAAAGAAAAAGAGTCGAACCCCAACTCAGACTCTGATTCAAAAAACAATAAAAGGAAACAAATCATCGATGCAGAACCCACTACTACCATCATGACCACAACAATCCAACTAGAAGAACCAGAGGAGCCTGAGGAGGGGGGGCGCCTCTTCCATTCACAGATGTGGGTGAAGGGGACCCCACTACATTTCATTGTTGATAGTGGAAGACAAAAGAACCTAATCTCAGCAAAGGTCGTCAAGCAGTTGGATTTGCAGACAACACCACACCCACAACCATACAACATCAGGTGGCTTTGCCAGGGACGAGATCTCCAGGTCAGCCAGTAGTGCCACCTATCCTACGACATCAAGCCCTTCAAGGACGAAGTATTTTGTGATGTTGCCCACTGGAAGTCTGTGATGTTCTTTTAGGCCATCCATATATATGGAAACATCATGTTATTTATGAGTCTCGACCTCGTAGTGTCATTGTTAATCTAGGGGGTCATCTCTACAGGGTACTAGAGGTAGTTTCAACTATTGTCGCGGCAAAACAGTGTCACAAAGAAATCTCTCATACCACAAAGTTTAGCCTCTTCACAATCTGGTTAGAAGGTGAATAAAAGAACACTGCAACCACTACAGCCTCGACCCAAGACCTTTCTATCCAACAGATGCAAGTCGACAAGATTGTAGAAGAGCACAAAGATATTCTTGCTTCACCTACCAGGGTACTTCCTCACTGCCCAGTCAAGCCGAGCTATAACAGAGCCCTTCATAGCTCTATTGGCCACATTCCTTTTCAAGCGTGCTTGGGGTTCCAACCATTAGCCCCCATTGATATATCTCTTCATGCTACATCTTCACCGATAGAGTCCTCCCACACTCAGACCAAGGCAAATTATGCAGCTATATTGATTGAACGGATCCAACCCCTCCAACAATAGGTTCATGACATCCTTCAACAAGCTAATGCCAAGTGTTATCGCACAAAATTGCACTTGTAGAGCCAAAGTCCCAATGCTCAAGTGAAAATCTTGCGACATCGAGAGAGAAAGGCCACTGTCACCTCACCAATCTCTCCTTCGCTTCAAGCCAGCTAGTTGTAGGTCACAACTGTTGTAGGTTGAAAGTTTTCCACAAACAGTATAGGAGATTTGGGACCAGTGTCTTTTCATTGAGCAATGGAGTCATAAAAGGAGTTGAGATTGACAAGACTGGTTTAAACTTTCCAAGGGTGTAATCCCTTTTACTTCCTGGAACAAAACCCTAGTCAAGGAAATACCTGGAAAAAGGGGAGATATGTAGAAGTGTGTAGTGATGAGACTAGGGTTTAAAATTTCCAAGGGTGTAAGCCCTTTTACTCCTTTGAACAAAACCCTACCTCAGCCTTTGCAACAAGGGTGGTAGGCCCTTCTAATCCTTGAAGCAAGACTTAAGAATTTATGAGACAAAAAGAGTGAGCTTTACTGGAGGTTGTACGCCCTTGTACTCCTCCTAGGGTTTTAGAATCAGATTTCTTTGAATGAAGACAAGTAATTGCAGAAATATACTTGAAAGATCCAAGAATGTGTATGAAGAAACCCTATTTTACAAAAGATCATCCACAAATTTTGCAAGAGAAACCACAATAAAAATCAATTTTGCTCCAATGCTCTAAAGACAAACCTTATTCCTCCAAAACACCAATCAAAGACAAATGTTCCAAGAAAATTTCAGAAAATTTCAGACCTCCTTAGGGAAAATCCCTTAAGAAGTGATGATCCAAAATGAGTGAAGTGCCTCTCTATTTATAGGGGAAAGGCTCAACTTCCTCTTACATAAAATAATGATT
>JZKD02S2222448.1:25157-38568 GCA_000966675.3 Picea glauca | reverse complement strand
TTCTCTATCAGGCTCAAACTCTTTTGCATAAACTTCTATGAGTCTTTTATGGGGTATTTCAAGATTAAAAGACACTTGGAGGCATTACATTAGGTTTTCCACTTGCACCTCGGGTACTTCTTCAAAAAGATTCCCCTTTGAACTAGTTGGATCCTCTTCTATTCGTAGGGACTGAAAGAAAATCTTGTTGAAATGCATCTTGTAACTTCTTAGGTTGAGGATCAACAAATGTTGAAGGCAATGGGGAATTATCATTAGGATTTTTGGTTTTCTTACCCGATGAGGATATAGGGGAATCAACAATTTTCTTGGCCTTTTGTTCAGACAGAGAGATATTTTGATTTGGAGGGTTTGGAGTCTTTGGATAATAAGACTTAGATGGAGCAACAATCCCTAAATCAATTGATCTCTTGCTAGTCTTGACTGTGAGATGGGGGTTTGAGAATTGATAGAGGAATTCATCCCATGTCTTTCCCTATTTTTTCAACTCATTTATGACAAGCAATTTGATGAGGCCGTGGTGGAATAGAATTTTTTGAGGATTGGCCAAGTTTTTACACACTTGGGAAGACATTTTCTCAAGACTTTTCAAGAAGTAGAAAGGAAAATTCAGGGGCTTATTAAATTGGAAATGAGCTAACAGACGAAAATGGAAAGATTTAAAGAAAAAGTACCTACCTTCACAAGTGATAAGCCCAATAATTACAATTAGGGGATTAATCAATTAATCCTTGATCCATTATCTGGAGTACCCTTTAGCTCCTGAAACATTTTGAAATTCAGCCTTGAATACTTTGTTGTAGCTTGGCTATGGCAATTGATGGTGTTTGAACCATCAATCTCCAACTCGTGGAAATTTCGTGGCTGAGGAAATTGTCTTCTCAGATACCAAGAAGGCCAGAGACGCTACGCGTGCCATCATCCCATCAAACCTAAGAGCGAATTGTAGTGAGACACCATCGTCATCGCCCTACAGATTGGCCAAGAATGGTCCCCACCCTCGAGAATGAAAATCTCTCTACACTCTACGAATTCGGGAATGACCAAAATCTCAGCATAGGAGGAAGGTTCATATATTTTAGGCATGGTTATAGTGCAGAGGATGAGAAGAAGAATCGAATCAGGCAGAGGATGAGAGCGACACAGCAAGAAGGGGATGAGTGGAATGGAAATTGGGGAAAAACACCCGATTTTTAATACGATTGAGGTGGAAACGGTTGAATTCGTGAGTGAATTCATTACATATGATTTATATGTGTGACTATGATTGCGCAACATTTGAATTTTGAATGGTAGACTTTGGAGGAAATTTCAACTATGTGTGAATTAGATCAATGTCCAAGTCTTTGACTTGGACATTTGATCATAAAAATTCATTAAACTTTTTGAATTTAATTATCACCGTGAATTTTAACAACATACCATTCAATTCATCTTAACTTACCAATAAAACATGTGTATCAATTCAAACGATCCTTTTTTTGCATGCAATCGTGGTCATTTACAATATATGCATACCTCATCCGGTCCTTCATATGGTGCTTCATCCGGTCATCCAGATGGCACCCCATCCGGTCTTCCAAATGGAACTCCATATGGCACTTCATATGGTACTCCTATGCAAGTAGAAATTATCTCCATTATAATGGACGTTCACCCATAGCACACAACTTGGGAAATTTCTGACAATCATGGTGAATAGGAGCATGGACATGATATGTGTAAATAAAATGATCCAGTATTAATTGCCTTGTCATTGTTCTTGTAAAACTATAGAAAAATTTGTTCCTCTGTTCATAGGCGTGTAACAAAAATATGTAGTGAGCATTTAATAGTCTGTAATTGACACAAAGAACTAGTTAAGAAGTCTTTCATTAAAAAATGTACATCAGGCTTATAACACACAGTGATGTCAGCAGTATAGAATTTAGAATTTTAATAAAAACAATTGTTGATATAATAGCCCAGAATATCGTGAAAACTATATAACATAATTTTTATAGAGATTCTACTTCCTCTTCTCATGGATTATTATATAGATGGGTAGTGTTTATCATTTTTCAGCTCAGGAAACCCCTGCCCCACTCCTAAGTATTGTGACACCTCACAATAACAAATATAGGGAAGCAGTCAATTCTCCCAATAGCCTAATATTTACATCTTTCTAAGTGTAGAGACAAATTTCACACATTATTCTAACGACACGATTAAAGTATGGCCCTACCTATAGGACAAAACATCCTACATATAGTTAAGAAGAGGTAGGCAAGGGAGTCTTAGGATAATCTTAAAGCTAGTTCCCAATGGCATATTTATGGAGTTCATTGACCTTTTCTTAACCATGCATACTTATTTTTTAGCTTTGTCTACAGGTAATGTCGTACATCAGAACAAGTTTAAAGATTTAGGAATTTTATTTAGTGTTTGTCATATCATCACCCTCGTTAGGTAGAATGCCCCGCTGCCAGCAATCTTGTTCAGTACTCAAATGGGTTTACCTAGTCATACCACATGCTAGTACCCACTGCCAGTAGACCTGTCCAGTATCCCAGTGGGTTAGCCTCTTACACCCTTTTACAACAAAGACTGGTCCACCATATTTTAATATTTTTATATAAAGATTTCTTTTTGCAAGAATATGGGGAGACAACTCTGAAAATTTGTTTTTTATTTATTTAAGACTGAGATGGTATTTATGTTAGAGGATGACTCTTATTTATATATTCCTTATAGATTGTCCTGATGTGAGGGGTACTTAAGTGGATGTAGCCTATCTAAATATATGGTATAATCAATCATTTTTAGTGTGTAATGGATGGTACCATTGGAAAAGAACATAAAGATATCTTCAGGCTCGACTCACTTTCTTATTTTTTAAGTTATAGTGATGTTTCCATGGCTAACCACTAATCATACCTTCTTTCTACTCTTTCATAAAGATACTTACTCACCTACTCAGGGTTCTTGGGGAAATTATAAGAGTAGCCTCTAGGTTTGATAATCAAGGTGTCACTTCCTTATATCCTCTAGTGGTGGAGGTTAAGAGCAACTGCCATTAAAGATGCCTTGAGAAAAAGGAAGATAGAAATCTTGCAAAAATATGGCTAATTCACAGCAATTCATTATTCAATGAATGCTTAAGTAGACAACAAGGTTCAAATATAGAAATATATTTTTTTGAAGGAAAATACTTCCCTTTTTGTCTCCTTGAAATTCTCCACTCGTGGGGAAATAAATACCTACGGAAATATCTAGAATTGTTTATCAACAAAAACACACTTCAAATTATTTACATATGTACAATCAAAATTCAGAAAAAATTTAAAGAATAGGGGGAGGGAGAAGCAACATCCCCATCCACTAAGGCCAATGCCTTGTCAGTTGACATGACTTGTAGAAAATCGTCTTTGGAAATGGGTTTGTGGTAAAGTTTGAGTCGGTTTCCATTCACTATGAAAGAGACTTGTCCATTGTCAATTGTTTTAATCTTAACATCCCCATTATGGTAACTAAATCATAAGTTTTCCTTTAAAAGTTTTAAATCAGGAGTCAAACAACAAAACCCAATCACCAGGTTGGAATTGTTTCTTCTTAATAAATTTTCCATGCCACTTGCTCCTCTGGTTTTGAACTAACATTGTTCGTTGGATAGCATCTTTCCTAATCTCATTCAAATCATTTTATTGTAGGGCTCATTGTTTCTGTGCCTCATATAGTATTAATATCAATTGTGTGGTAATACAGAAAGTCCTTACTTGGAATTCTATTGGTATAAGTACTTGTTTTCCATACACTAGCTCATAGGGAGTATGCCCAATGGTGTTTCTCCAGGTGGTACGATATTCCCACAAAGCCTATGGAATTCTATCAGCCCAATCTCTATGGTTTAATTGAACAATCTTGGTTAAGATATTTTCCAAAACTTTGTTTTGGACTCTACTTCACCATTAGCTTGCGGGTGATATGAAGAATACTTGCAATGCTTGATCCCATATTTCTCCGTTAATTCCTTCATCAACTTGGAAGTGAATTGGGTGCCCTGGTCTATAAAAATTTCATGAGGAACACCAAAGAGGATAAATATGTATTCATAAATGAATTCAACAATAGATTATTCAGTAGCCCTAAATAAGTGTTTTTCTTCTACCCACTTGGTGACATAATCTGTACAAACCAAAAATAGTTCTTCTTACGAGACATGGATGAAATTGGTTCTACAAAATAAAGGGCCCATTTCTTGAAATGTTCTATCATAAATTGGGCATGTAAGGTAATTTCATTAGCTAATTTGGGTCTTCCTATCCTTTGATAGCTATCACAACTCCTCACATATTTGGTAGCATCCTTAAAAATCTAGGCAAATATTAACCTAAATGTAACACCTTATATGTTGTATGTTTGTCACAAAAATGGCCACCACATGGTCCATCATGAAAACTTCATAGGATTTCTAGTATATCATCTTCTCAAACACATCTATGAATAATCAAGTCTGGTCTAGTACGAAAAGAGTCATGGCCAACCCAAGAGTAGTTAGCACTTTGCATGATAATTCTATGATTTTCATGAGGTGACAAATGAGATGGAAACTTCCTAGTAGCCAAATAATTTTCCATGTCTAAAAACCATGGGGTATTTACAGAGATGGAAAAGAGATGCTCTTCTGGAAAACTATCATCAACGGGAATATCATCATCCTCATGTTGTATGTGTGAAAGAAAATCAACAACTAAATTATCCTTTCCAGGTCGATCAAGGACAGTAATATTAAACTCTTGTAATAGCAGGAGCCACCTAGTCACTCAACCATTGGTTATAGGTTTATTCATGAGAAATCTAATGGAAGAGTGATCTTTATGTACAAATACTTCATATCCTATGATGTAATGGAGAAATTTATTGATGGCATGGACCACTGCCAATAATTCCTTTTCGGTAACTATATAATTTAACTCAGAAGGGGACAAGTTCTTACTCACAAAATAAATGGCATAGGATTGATGGTCTTCTTTCTAACCTAATAGTCCTCCTATTGTAGTATCAGAGGAATCAGTGGATATGTGAAATGGAAGGGCCCAATTGGGTCCCCTAAGAACTGGTGCAACAGATAACTTACCTTTCAAAGTTTCAAAGGTGGTTGACACTGGTCAGTCCAAAGAAAATCAACATCTTTTATTAACAATCCAAACATGGGTGCAATAATCTTTGTGAAATTTTCAATAAATCGTCGGTAGTATCCAACATGTCCAAGAAATATTCTTACCTCATTTTGAGTCTTGCGGGGTGGAAGTTTGACAATTACCTCAATATTAGAAGGATCCACTTTAATCCCTTCAAATGAAATGTGATGTCCTAAGACTACTCTTTCAGTAACAACATTTTACATTTTTCATGACTTAAGGATAGGTTCATTTCTTAACATTTGATAAGGACTTTCTTTATATTATCTAGGGCTTCCTGGTAAGTATTTCCATATACTGTAAAGTCTTCCATGTATACTTCCACACAATCATGAATAATGTCAACAAATATCCCTAGTATTGCTCGTTGAAATGTGGCAGGAGAATTACACAAACCAAATGGTAAGACCATATAGGAATAGGTGCCCCAAGGACAAGTGAAAGTATTAATGTCCTGATCATCGGGTTCTATGAGAATTTGGTTGTACCAACTATAGCCATCTAGGAAGGAGAATTATTTCTTCCCCGACAAGGTATCCAAGACTTGTTCAATGAAAGAAAGGGGAAAATATTCCTTTAGAGTGGAATTATTAAGTTCCCAAAAATTGACACAAATTTTCCATTTCCCGGTTACTTTCTTTGAAACCACTACAAGCAGGGATACCCATTTACGATCAAAGATTGGATAAATAAAGTCAACATTCAATAGCTTTTGTATCTCTTATTTTACTATATCCTTGAGTGTCGGGTTCATCCTCCTCCGCGGTTTCCTAACAAGTGTTACTTCTGCTTGGGTATATATGTGATGAATGCATGTATCAGGGTGTATACCCTTCATATCAGTGTATTCCTAGGAGAATGCCCCTGATTGTTCTTTAAGGACATTTACTAAATTTTTTTTTTGGTATGCATCTAGTCCGAAATTTATATGTAGGAATTTCCATGGACTAATCTCATAGGGAATGGTATAATATGTGGCAGACTCATCTATCTCAAAAATAAAAGATGTCAAAGAAAAATTTGATGGGTCCAAATGTTCTTGAAATTCTTCCCCAAAAATGTACTCAAATTGGGGAAAATATTTTGGAAAATCAACAAACGTGATAGCAGATATAAACTGGTTTAACACATTTTTCATTGTTTTCTCCTGAAGTGCCAAGGAATGATCACTCAGCAACACGGGTTCTTCCTAGTTCTCATTCTCATATGAGAATTAAAGAAACAATATATTCTCCATGATAGGTTGATTTGGTGGTATATGGTAAGCTTTTGTATAGAAATTCCATTTCAGATGGTCATTTCACCTTCTCTACAGTTAATAAATGCATTGGTTATGTCCAACCAAGGTCTTCCCAAGATAATGAGATTCCCTATAGAAGGATCCTTCAAATGAATGACAAGAAATTCTACTTGGTATTCCCATGAGGCTAATGTAACTATGATATCATCTAAGATTCCTTCAGGTATAACCTTTGTCCTATTTGCTAATTCCAAAATAGTTGGGGTAGGTCTAAAAAGAGATTTTAACTGTAATTCCTCCAAGGTAGTAACAATCATAACATTAATGGTTTCTTCTAGGTTTATGAGAGTGTTTCCGATGGGAACCTTATTAATGGTTATTATTACTACAAGGTTCCTTGGGTTCCCATACTTTTCGGCCCTAGGTTGCTCTGATATGTATTTAGAGAATTCTCCTATAAAATGTATTGTTGGAGGATCATTCTACTTCCTACCTGGTTTCTTGATACACAATTATTTGACTACCTTACTGTAAATTGGAATGTCCTTTATGTCTTATAACAAAATAATTTTGACATAGATATTCTTTAATTCATTTAAAATGTCAAATTCCACTCGAGTGGTAGGTTCCTCAATCACTAATCTTTCTGGATAAGGAGGGGCTTTTGTAATCTGTGAAGATTCATTTTGGGGAAGCTTTAGTTCCTTGTCTTTAGGAATGATAACATCCTCCCACTTAGTGTCATTTGTGGGTTGTTTGGAAGTTTCATCTTCTTCTTCTTTCCAGATGACTACTGAAGGCCTCTATCTATCCATAACTTTTCCTGACCTTAGTTGAATCTCCTACAATGGAACATGAGAAATAACGTACATCGGGAAGGTTTTCATCTCAACATTGTGAAGATATTGAGTTGGTTTGTTATTGGGGTTGGGCACTGGTTGTGAAGGTAATAATGTCGGTCTTGGGTAGCTTGTATTATGGTATTGCTAGGGTTGTTGTGGAATAGGAGGTAAAGGTGGGGGAAAAAAACCTGGAAAAAGTTGCGGGATGTTTGGTGTAAACTGGGGTTAAGGATGAGTGGACATAGGGACAGATGGAGCTTGAGTGTTTCCTTGGGTATGACCTCCTCTCCATCCTTGTAGCCAAGGATGGTGATATTATGTAGACCAGTTTTTCAAATTCGGTGAGTTCCATTATTGTGAATGTTGATAATAGGGTGTAACTTGAGGTGGTAGAACTGGGTATGTAGGTTGACTCCTAGGCTTCCATGGCCTCCTAGTTGCATAAGAAGATTCCCCAGGATCCCCACTTTTGTAAATGAATAATAAACTGAGAAGTGATGGGAATTTTTTAGTTGGGTGCTCTTTAGTGAAGAAGCCACAAACTGAAATATTATATAATAGGCATTCCCTTGAGGAATGCTTCCTCCTGCATCTTGGATAAAATATGCAAATTTATGCATTCTCCTCCTCCTGTTTCTTTTTAATATTTAGGGTGTCCAAATGGGAACCTATTATACTTAAGAAATCGGTTTTGAAGTTCTCTAGTAGGTTTCCTATCTCTATCCTTGTGATACCACCTGAACTAACTATTTTTAGGTTTCTACTATAAGGATCATGAGCACTCTTCCCCATTTTGGCTCTACTCCTTGAGTAATTCCTACACATTTCACAGATCTCAGTAAATGGTTTATGGGAGATGTCACCTCATTCCATTAGGTTAAGTGTCTCTAGGTATTCTTCTGAAATACCTTTAAGGAAAAGAGTCATGAATGCATCATCTGGGAGGTCATGGTACTTCGATTTTTGTGATATATAAGCAAACCATTCCATGTAATCCTCAAGAATCTCATCCTCTAACTATTGGATCTTAAAAATATCATTACGAGAATCCTTGGACTTGTGGTAGTATTGGTATTGTTTAAGAAATATAGCTTTTATGTCTTCCAAATACCTAATATTGGACTCTCCCAAACCCATGAACCATCTTAGTGGGGAATCCTTGAGGGTGGAAGGAAAACGTTTTAGTTTATGGGAATCTTGCAAGTAATTGTAGCTCCTACACAAGATGTCAAACTCAAATAGGAAGGTATCTGGGTCTTCATTTCTTTTACCATAAAATGTGGGAAGTGCCGAGAGTGGAATGTTATTCATGTTGACATTATATGTGGTATCCAAAATTGGAAACCTGTAGTTGGTTTCAGTTTGGTTTCCAACTTCTTCTCCCTCATCGTGTCTTACATAGTTGTGATTCTCCTAATCATCCATATTGGTCTCATTTCCAAGGAGAGATTACCTAAATGGTTTTAACCTTGAAGATAACAAATTATCCGAAGGTTCTTTCCCGGGAAAGGTATCCCTTCAATGGGAAGATTTATCTACTATTTGGATGTCTGAGACTTTACTCAAGCCGGTTGAAACTATTGGTGCCAAAGTTTTTGTTTCAACTTGGGAAACAATTATATTGGTTGAACTGCCAAAAAGAGCACTCACATGTTCATGGTTAATGATATCTACAAAGTTAGGGTCCCCTGATGGTGGTGAAAACTAAAAGGTTGTGTTTGTTTGTTCTAATGAAGGCCTGAGTGGTCTTGCCTCCTGTCCCACTACTATTGATGTTTCAATTTTTGTCTCTATAGTGCACCCATTTTTTGTCTCTTTAGAGACTGGTTTAGCTCTTTGGGTTGATTTAACCTCTATTTTCTGGTATCGATCTGCGGGGTTTATGGGTGGAGTGTTTCTTCTCCCAAAAAGGTTAGAAGGAACCTTGATCCGAAGTTTTGGTTTGGTTTTAATGTATCTTCCCTTTGGGTCCCTAGGTTTGTTCATGAAAGAAAATACAAATAAAAACTACCATTGGGTTTGGGGGAACCTGCTATAACAGATGCGCAGGTTCTTACCTCTCCTCTTAAAGTTATCCCACCACCAAACTAATCCTAAGGTTTATAAATGATGTACTCCCTAACTATTTCCTACCTTAAGACAACTCCCTGGCAACGACACCAAAAATGATGGGTATTCTATATGCACTAATTCCCTCAATTAAATTTTCAACCTAGGGTAAGTAAACTTAGAGTTGTGTCACTTTATGAGTCAAGGCAGAAAAGATAATGGAATTATTATCTAACTAAGTAGATGGTCTACCCTAGGGATCAACACTCTATCAATCTACATTCTAAAGAAATGATTTTTCAATTTTAGTTAATTAACAAATTCTATGTAAAGCAACCTTCAATTAATGAGCTTTAAGCAATTCTAGAATTATGAACTATTTACCCTAAGCAACTTCAAACAATTAATTTATGGCCTATTTCTAAATAAGCAAATAGAAATCTATTTTAAATCTAGTTAATATATTCGATCTCTTTTTAAGTAAGAAAGAACAAGTAAGCTATTTCTGAGTTATTTGATCTATCTATCTCTGAGCAAGTAAGCAAGTAAACAACTAATCTATCAAAACAATTTTGACAAGTGAACTTTATTCTTAAAAAGAACTCGTAACTATTTCTATTTCACAAAGAATAAACTTCAATCTACTTAATCAAAAGTAAAAGTGTTATGACTGTATTCAAATTCTAATTGATCAAAACTATTTCTACCTTGTAGTAAAAATAAATCATTCAGAGGTGATGATTATTTATTTGGTGTCGAATAACGTCACGATGGCATCTGACTATTAATGACAATTCAAGATGAATTAATTCAATGTTGAATTCTACATAGAAATGGAAAGTATGAATAATGCAATTTAAGGAAATTTTTGACATCATAGAAGCAATAGTAAGTATTTATGAAATCCACGTGATATCTAAAATTTATACATCAATCATCAACTATTAAAAACACTATATTCAAAATCACTACTTCAAGAAAATGTTAAGCCCTAATATTGTCTCATTACCCCTTAATTGGGGCATATTATATTAGTAATGTTATTTTATTTATGTCGGATTTAGGCCATTAGTTGTAATTATACCTCCTAGTCTCCTATATATACTAAGGAGACATTTTCATTTTCAATCATCTTGTACTTGAACATTTAAGTGGGGTAAAAGGAGGTTGCCCCCTCGAAGAGGCTTATTATCTGAAATTATCTCTTTTTCAAGCCGTTTACTACTTTTTCTGAGGTTTTCTATGCTATATTGATATTTGGTTCTTAACAGAAAATCTATAAACTCATGAACTCATGATTAAAAAATCCTAATTCAAATTTACTCTGTGCAAATTTCTTATTCTTGATCAATGTCAACTAGAAATTACAATTCAAATTCATAGCTGAGATTTCATAATTCAAAATAAACTTATATATCATTAAAAATCATACTTCCAAGTTAACCAAAATGCTATTAAAAATCATAATTCAAAATCTATTTCTATCCTATCATGCTGAAGAAAAATCAATAAACAAAATAGACCTACAGATGATAATTAAAATGGAAATTAAATATATCTCAATTAAATCTATCAAAACTTAAAACAACTACTTTGTCAAAGATTACAAATAAACCAATCTTAAACCAATGCTTTGTCTACACTAATTCTCTATCTAAGTTAATGCTCTGTCTAAGTTATCAGAACCAAAGTAATTAATCAAGACTTCAATGAAACTATCTAAATTAGTATCATGCAGGATGATTTATAACTAAGAAGGGAAAAGACACAATACTACAATTAACCATCTCCTACAACCTGTAAACAACACATAACCATGGACATATTTATATGATCTACACAATTCAATCAAGCAAACTTCAATTAAGGAAAACAAATTAGATTAACAAGTTATAATTGACATATATACAACAATTAAAATTGAGAAATACATGCAGTAAAAAAACAATTGCAAATTCTAAATAAGCAACAAGATGAGCACAATATATATATTGATATACACAGTCATCCAGACCATTGGTAGGGCCCCTAGCAGGTTGTGGCTACACTCCAACAAGAAAACGAAAGTGCTAAATCAATGCAATATTCTCATTAATCATAAAACCTGAGTCTAGAACAAAATTGCAGATAATGTTTGTATTAAACAATAAAATTATTCTTCTCAGTTGTGCCATAGGTAGTAGTATTCATAGATGATTATAGCTTGAGAGGTCGACCATTGGAAGGGTCGACCTCCTCTAAAAAAACAAAATTCATTAAATGAGTTCTAACTGTAGCATCTTCTAGTAATTTCATGAGCCACTCAATGATCACCACAACTGCCTAATCTGAGGTGTGTCGAGCTCTGTAGTTGGAGGCCACGAGGGGGCAAAAAACCCAGATCCTCAATTTTTCCACCAAAGGTTGCCAATGTACCAACCACCAACTCCAATGCGCTCTGAGTGTCGGATCACATGCTAGATGGAGTGTCGGATCGCATTCTGGATCAAGTGTTGAACAGAGTGACGGATGGAGGATTGCACCGCTATTTTTCCCTGATTCAAGAAAACCATACATTATATCTTCATAAACATCTAACTGAGCTAAATTGATCACACAAATATTGCAAAAACACCAATAATACATACCTTGTGCAAATTCATGGAGAATTTATATATAAACCTTTGAGAATCCTTCAAAATGGATAATATGAAGCATATCATATGTAATATCGATGCAAAAAGGATTTGATCATTGTAATAAAAAAATAAAATGTGAACCCAACAATATGGGTGATTCATTAAGTCAGAGGGTACCTACAACCACTCCATCCAGTGTTACATTGGGCACCACAGTGATGTCCTCCTTATCTTATATTACCATTGTAATCCCTACTCCATTTATTCCTAGTGCATATGCTACTCAATTTGGGGGAAGCCATCAGTAACCTTATTTTCTTCAACAAGTGTGTCTAGTGATAGAATACCCATCCCTTCATTGGTGATTCACACACCTGGAGTTTTATTCAGTGGCAGGAAAGGATTTAGTTCTAATGTCAAATGGGTATTTCCATCTTCTTTTGGCATACCTAGAGGCAACCCAAAAATTCCAAGTGTTGGCTTCCCTTTTGGTTGGAATGACCATATGGGTCAGGGACTGATCTGGTTCATACATGGGGTATAAATGTTTCTAGGGGACCTAACACCCATTGGGGTAGTTCACTTTATCCTACAAGTAGTAATCCTTTTGTATATCCTTTTATCTCTAGGGGAACTCCTCTCAGAGGCATTTTTTGTCTGAGAGGTAGACATCATTCGATGTACAACTCTACTCCTGGGGTCATTCCCTCTAGGAGAAACTATGGTCCAAGAGGTGTTAATTCTTTTGGGAGTACCTATGTCCCTGAGGGACACCCTCACAAGGCTATTTGTAACCATGGGGCAATATATGGTCTAGGATATGGTAATCCTTTTGGCAATTCCTATATCCCTAGAAGCTATCCTCAAGGAGCTATGTTTGGTCCCAAAAGAAGTAATGTTTCTGGCAACTCTTTTGTCCTCGGGGGATATAACCTAGGGAAAATCTCATTTCAATACCCAATATCCCACTATAAATTATAATAGGGTAGGACCTCAAGGTCCATTTGGGATGAAAACGTATTCATATTTTTACCAAAACCCATTTTCCAACTCATTGTTTCCTTTCTTGGAAACTTTAAATTTTCCATATTTCTCACAATTGAAAAATGACCCCATTTTCCACCACCCATCATGACCGATTATACCTACCAAGTTTCCATCTGAAATGAACAATTTCAGTGGAAATACAAGAGAATACCCTTTGATTCACATCATGACTTACCATATTTGGTGCTCATCCAACTCATTAATGGATGAAAATATTCAATTGAATTTTTTTCCAAAGAACCCTAACTGGAAGTGCGTCTAAATCATATATTGAACTTAAAGGTGCTTCCTATGATAGTTTTAATGCCTTGTTCATGACGTTGTTAATGAATTTCTAATTTCCCATTAGGTACAAGACTGGGATATAACTATTGACATATTTGTGTCAAGACACCTCCATGCACATTTTTTATCACATTCATGAGTGGAGATAAC
>JZKD02S2222448.1:0-15448 GCA_000966675.3 Picea glauca | reverse complement strand
TTATATCCTTTTATCTCTAGGGGCACTCCTCTCAGAGGCCTTTTTTGTCTGAGAGGTAGACATCATTCGATGTACAACTCTACTCCTGGGGTCATTCCCTCTGGGAGAAACTATGGTCCAAGAGGTGTTAATTCTTTTGGGAGTGCCTATGTCCCTGAGGGCCACCCTCACAAGTCTATTTGTAACCATGGGGCAATATATGGTCTAGGATATGGTAATCCTTTCGACAATTCCTATATCCCTAGAAGCTATCCTCAAGGAGCTATGTTTGGTCTCGAAAGAAGTAATGTTTCTGGCAACTCTTTTGTCCTATGGGGATATACCCTAGGGAAAACCTCATTTCAAGACCCAATATCCCACTATAAATTATAATAGGGTAGGAACTCAAGGTCCATTTGGGATGAAAACATATTCATATTTTTACCAAAACCCATTTTCGAACTCATTGTTTCCTTTCTTGGAAACTTTACATTTTCCATATTTCTCACAATTGAAAAATGACCCCATTTTCCACCACCCATCATGACCGATTATACCTACCAAGTTTCCATCTGAAATGACCAATTTTGGTGGAAATACAAGAGGATACCCTTTGATTCACATCATGACTTACCATATTTTGTGCTCATCCAACTCATTAATGGATGAAAATATTCGATTGAATTTTTTTCCAAAGAACCCTAACTGGAAGTGCGTCTAAATCATATATTGAACTTAAAGGTGCTTCCTATGATAGTTTTAATGCCTTGTTCATGACTTTGTTAATGAATTTCTAATTTCCCATTAGGTACAAGACTGGGATATAACTATTGACATATTTGTGTCAAGACACCTCCATGCACATTTTTTATCACATTCATGAGTGGAGATAACAACGTAGGCTATTCAAGGCCATGATTTCTGAAAAAATACTTATGAATTGGTTTACAAATTATTTTCTATCTCCCATATACAAGGATGTCACCATGGCAATGGTGGTCACCAAGGAGTATACCATACTATGTTCCCAACATGTATACTTTATGTATTCTCAGTCTAGCACATTATACGATATTATCTCACATGCTCCACAGTTGTCAGCATACATGCACAAGCCTACCTTGGGACCCCATGCTAATGGTGTGGTGTGTTCTATATCCAATATCTCTGTGGGATAGTTAGCTAGACATTTGGGTCAACAAAGATTCACATCACACCCAAAAATTATTGTCACCATTACTCAAACAACTATGATTCTTGTTCAAACCTCCAAGGTGAGTTCAATGTAGTCCACGCAATCAAAGAATCCCCAACAACTTGGAGGTGAGAAAAAAAACAAAAATCTGAAAGGAAGTGAAACCCAAAACAATGTTGGTGGAGGAACTAATGAGAATAAAAAGAACAAATTCCCTTGAAATATTTGTATAGAGGACCATCCTACCCACCAATTCCCCAAAATGGATGAGATTCATTAGTGCTTTTCCCAACAACTAACTCCCCATAAACCTACTATTTTGACCAATTGATTGCATCCATAGCAATAACAAATGGTTTCCTCTACTCCTGCACCTCTCCAAGGGGATATGAAAATTCCCCCTTCACAAGGAGGTTCATCTCCGAAGTCTCAATTTTTCGTGTGTGACAATATGATATATATGAAAACACAAGATCATAATTGTTGGGCCTCTAAATTGACAATCTTTTACCACTAGTAAAACCTTATTTTAACCGGTTTATCCCTCCTTTTTTTCTTAAGTTCTCTCTCACATCATCATAATTATGAAAAAAAAATTATGAATATGATACTCTAATCAAATAAGGTAATTTTTTCGTTAATTATGACTATTTCCATTGTTTTGGTAGATTAGGAAGATTATTGATTGACTCATTACTTATGAAGTTTTCCTCCAAGTCCAAATCCTACAACCAACATAGAGTTCCTGAAACACCATCATTGTTCCTCATACTTTCACGTGTCCAATGGAGGAATGGTCACATGTATATCATAGTTGGATTCTTCTAGATGGTTATATACCCATCATATCATGCCTAGGTCGCACGTGTGAGTCTCCAAGCACATGGTCAAAGTTATGGTCCAAATTAGCAAACAGTTTCAGATAGTCAATTTCTAATGCAATTTTTGGGTAGATAAAGATAGATATAAGTATCCAGAAATATCCAAATTGCTTTTCAAATTAGTTGATTTCCAAGATTCTAAATGGTTTGATAGATAATCTCGGTTCTCTAATATGGGTTTGTCCATATTTTATGTTGTGGCCGAATTCTCCCAAATTGTAAAACTCAAATTGAATTAGAATTGTGAGTTCTAGGTTTTGGGGATTGAATATTATCATTCTCATTGAGTTTTTTGTACAAGTATGCACTCATTGTAATAAATGAGGGGGCATCTACTAGATCATTACTTTGTTCTTTAAAACTTGTACTGTTGAATTTTCTGCATTAATAAGAGAGCAATCAAGTTGATGTTTGGAGGCAGATTTATGTGAGCATGATCA
This sequence comes from Picea glauca, assembly GCA_000966675.3. NCBI lineage: Eukaryota > Viridiplantae > Streptophyta > Pinopsida > Pinales > Pinaceae > Picea > Picea glauca. Next base: position 12,953 of record JZKD02S2222448.1, on the reverse strand, counting down.
ATATTTAGTGCTACAATTCTCTTACAGAAGGAAGCCAACTGGGAGGGCCCCTCAACTTGGCCAATGATGCAATTTAGTTCTTTAGCATTATATTAAGCTAAGTGTAATTTCCTTTCTTTTCAAATTGTAAATATATGTAATTAATTAAATGATATATTACTCGTTGTAGCTTTTATTCATTTAATTGCAGCCTATAGTTCATGAGTGAGGTTTCTCTTTCGAATCCATTGAACAACTGACCATTGAGTAGGTGAAATATTGGGGTTGGTTCCATTGGAGAAGCCTTGATACTATTGCCTCATCTAGCACATATATTATATTCTAAATATTTTACATTCCTTGGTTTTTTTTGCAATCATGAGAATAGTTTCACTTGAAGGTGGGAATGAGATTGCATGATGCTCAAGACTTTATTGAGTGAAATATTGTATCTTACGCCAGAAGGATATTTTCTTGTTTTGTTTCCCAATGAACAAGTTTCTTATGATTTTCAAGTGTAATTCCATGCTCTTTTTTCATATATTAGATATTCATGCTAGTCCCAGGCCATGCACATACAACATTGGCACATCTAAGATTACGCCCCCGGATTGATGATTTAATGATCAACAATTAAGTTAATTAATTTGCTCAACCTTTTTGGTGTCATTGTCGGGCAGGTGCTACAAGGGATTAGAGAATGGGTAGGTTATTTTGACAAGTTGTTGCTTTGTATCTATAGTGAAACATAGAGGAGGAGAGTCTTTTAAGATGCAAGGGTACCTTTGCTTCAAAATTTATGAAGGGGTTCTAGCCAAACACATGCACTTTGGTGAGTTCCTCCAAATATTTTTCGTTTCCTTTCATGCAAGTGTGTTTATTTTTTTCAAATAAGTGTGTTTTATTTTTATGCAAGTGAGTTTCATTTGTGAAGACCTAACTCGTGTGAAAAAATGACTTGGTGATAGCAGGGTCTCATTTGCATAAGGATTTCAAGTGCATGATTTTATTTTATATTTTTAAAGTTTACATTTTGTGGTGTGATTTAGTTTCTGTTGATTTTATTTTATTTTCAAGGTGTTGTAAGAACTCCCATAATGATAATCCATTTATGAGTAGGATCTCTAGATCATCTAGAAGAACTAAAGATGCTTAGGAACATGTTGAGAAAAGGAGGAAATTGTATTACAAGGATCATCTCAAATCCTTGCCCGCACCCCAAAATTGTCACTGAGGATGAATCTGCAATCCAAGAAGCAGTAGTGGAAAAAAGGATCCATGCACCACAAGAGGAGAACTTAGAAGTTTCTTCCAGTTTCCCTTATCAGAATATGGAATAGATCCAAGAATAGTGGACCACAATTGATGAAGAGTAGCACTTAGTGCCAAATATTGAATAATTTTTGGCATGCCTATCACAATATCCCTTGTATACTCTAGAGTGTGATCACCATCCTTCCAAAGAACTTCATGACATGACAAGAAAAAAGGACCAGTGAAACAAAGACTACACTGAGACTTGGTTACAAACAATCATTATGCCACGAAATTCCTCCATTATCCAACACTTCTTGACATCATCTTCACCAAAGCAACTCACCTCTCATATGTTGGTACTCATCAAGGTATACTTTTCAAAATTCGGTATGAGTTTAATAGAGATAATGTTGCATAGATGGATGCATTGGAAATACTCCTACACTTGAGAAAATTATTTATTTTTCAATTAAAGTAGGATAGTGTAAATAAATGAATAAAATAGTAAAGAGAAAAATAAGTCCAGTTGTGAAAACTAGTTCACTAGTGCAGCTAGACATGAGTTTTTCTTGAAAACCAGACAATTGTTGGGTAAAACTCTCAATAAAGTTATGCAAGTTAATGTTGGTTCAATTTTTATGGTTCTTCAAATCAATTATGTTTTATGCTCATGTTGGATGATGTGGGATTCCTTAAGTCCCACCTTCTAACAAGTCTCATCACGTCGACTCCAGCTCATCATCTGGGATTGAGATTAGAGATGTTTATAAATACCTTAAGGAATGCATTCCTTATGATGGACATTGTAATCTTGTGTTTCCATTGATTTCAAAAAGGACAATATGGTTACAGTGAGAGCACTATAAAAAGGTGAGATAGCATTCACTGCAGGTGAATTTGTATCATAGAAAGTTGATTAATGAAAGGCATTACAACAATGAAGTTGTGACAGAGGAAAAGAAAAAGGATATTGTAGAAGAATTTTTAGAGATTATTGCAGTTGTAGAAAAAAAATTCATATCTCAAACTTTGAATTGTTGAAGGAATCTCTATTACAATCAAAAGGTGCAACTAATGAACCAATGTAAGAAGTTGTCTTCATTAATGTGTAGAAATATAGTTCAACTTTGATAAAAAGTTTTGAAAAACTGAAAGGTTGTAATCATGATTTTATTGCAAGAATATTGATGCTTTGATCGTCATTATAAAATGATTGGAAAGATTCTTATTGTCGTTGTTAGATCACTGGACCAAGCCACAAAAATAAAAAAAACTATGGATCAAAAGTAAACAAAGGATCATTGGTCAACACAAATGAGAACCATTGGATTCCAGTTATAAAATTCAAGAAGAACCTCAACCATCCGCCCAACATTCGATTAAATTCCAACAGTCGGATCGAGATCCCATGAGCAAGAATAATTGGATGAACTAGATCCATTCAATCGTGGCAAGGTGAAATATCAATGGTGGATATGGATTTCGCATATAAAATAAGTGCACGAGTTATTGTGAACTTGGGTTGTGAAATAACATGGGTTGTTGATGGCTAATCCACTCATCGTCAGATGATGGATTTCGGGGGGTCATCATTTCTAGATTCAAACCAAAGCTCGAGCCCTAAAATGACAATAATCGTCCATTCAATGGATGACTAAGTCTATTTCATTGATTTATTCAGATGATTAAGTCAATCCATTTGTTCCCCTCCAGATTTGAAGTAAACATGAATCATTAATCTCAAAACGATATTAAGTCACATCCATCGGATTGAGAGTTAGTTTAAAATAGTCAAATCATGGGGAGGCATAGATATGACCATCCATCAAGGAGGAAGATCCATGGTGGAGATTTAAAGGCGCAAATAAAATTGCATGGATGTTAATTTAATGGAGGCAATGCGCATTAATGATCTGGATTGTTGGAGGTTTTGATTATGTGTCAACGTGATATTAACGCGCACAGTGGCTATGTAATTAACAAACTAACTTGTTGAGTTGCGCCAACCATCCATCTCACCGACCAATTAAGTCAGAGTTGTTGGATCATCCTCTTGATTAATGAACAATGGAATCATTGGATTATGATCTAGGAAGCAAATCTACAGGCAGTGTTAACTCTCAGGACTAAAACTCCTTTTTGGATAGGTTGTGGACATAGAAGTTAGAGGAATTAGGTAAAGCTCCAAGTGCTTAATGATAATTATTGTTCTTAGTCACATTTTTTTGGTCCCATGTAAAAAGGGCTATGAATTAGCACCTCGATATAGAAAATGCACCAAAGAGCTAATAAAAAATATCGAATATAATCAATTAGTATTGAGAATGAAATAAAAAGGCATGGGATCGAGTTAAAATAAATCAATCCATACCTGTGATTGATTTATAAAAATCCCTATTACTAAATTAAAAGGAACTTTGATTTTCATATATGAATAATAATCAAAATAACATAAGTTATTAGTTTATAAGACAAAACATTACTTAAAGTGAAGAGGTGCATTGTTTCATATAAAAAAACACAATGGTTCAATACTAAAAGNGCACATACAACATTGGCACATCTAAGATTACGCCCCCGGATTGATGACTTAATGATCAACAATTAAGTTAATTAATTTGCTCAACCTTTTTGGTGTCATTGTCGGGCAGGTGCTACAAGGGATTAGAGAATGGGTAGGTTATTTTGACAAGTTGTTTCTTTGTATCTATAGTGAAACATAGAGGAGGAGAATCTTTTAAGATGCAAGGGTACCTTTGCTTCAAAATTTATGAAGGGGTTCTAGCCAAACGCATGCACTTTGGTGAGTTTCTCCAAATATTTTTTGTTTCCTTTCATGCAAGTGTGTTTATTTTTTTCAAATAAGTATGTTTTATTTTTATGAAAGTGAGTTTCATTTGTGAATACCTAACTCGTGTGAAAAAATGACTTGGTGATAGAAGGGTCTCATTTGCACAAGGATTTCAAGTGCATGATTTTATTTTATATTTTTAAAGTTTACATTTTGTGGTGTGATTTAGTTTCTGTTGATTTTATTTTATTTTCAAGGTGTTGTAAGAACTCCCATAATGATAATCCATTTATGAGTAGGATCTCTAGATCATCTAGAAGAACTAAAGATGCTTAGGAACATGTTGAGAAAAGGAGGAAATTGTATTACAAGGATCATCTCAAATCCTTGCCCGCACCCCAAAATTGTCACTGAGGATGAATCTGCAATCCAAGAAGCAGTAGTGGAAAAAAGGATCCATGCACCACAAGAGGAGAACTTAGAAGTTTCTTCCAGTTTCCCTTATCAGAATATGGAATAGATCCAAGAATAGTGGACCACAATTGATGAAGAGTAGCACTTAGTGCCAAATATTGAATAATTTTTGGCATGCCTATCACAATATCCCTTGTATACTCTAGAGTGTGATCACCATCCTTCCAAAGAACTTCATGACATGACAAGAAAAAAGGACCAGTGAAACAAAGACTACACTGAGACTTGGTTACAAACAATCATTATGCCACGAAATTCCTCCATTATCCAACACTTCTTGACATCATCTTCACCAAAGCAACTCACCTCTCATATGTTGGTACTCATCAAGGTATACTTTTCAAAATTCGGTATGAGTTTAATAGAGATAATGTTGCATAGATGGATGCATTGGAAATACTCCTACACTTGAGAAAATTATTTATTTTTCAATTAAAGTAGGATAGTGTAAATAAATGAATAAAATAGTAAAGAGAAAAATAAGTCCAGTTGTGAAAACTAGTTCACTAGTGCAGCTAGACATGAGTTTTTCTTGAAAACCAGACAATTGTTGGGTAAAACTCTCAATAAAGTTATGCAAGTTAATGTTGGTTCAATTTTTATGGTTCTTCAAATCAATTATGTTTTATGCTCATGTTGGATGATGTGGGATTCCTTAAGTCCCACCTTCTAACAAGTCTCATCACGTCGACTCCAGCTCATCATCTGGGATTGAGATTAGAGATGTTTATAAATACCTTAAGGAATGCATTCCTTATGATGGACATTGTAATCTTGTGTTTCCATTGATTTCAAAAAGGACAATATGGTTACAGTGAGAGCACTATAAAAAGGTGAGATAGCATTCACTGCAGGTGAATTTGTATCATAGAAAGTTGATTAATGAAAGGCATTACAACAATGAAGTTGTGACAGAGGAAAAGAAAAAGGATATTGTAGAAGAATTTTTAGAGATTATTGCAGTTGTAGAAAAAAAATTCATATCTCAAACTTTGAATTGTTGAAGGAATCTCTATTACAATCAAAAGGTGCAACTAATGAACCAATGTAAGAAGTTGTCTTCATTAATGTGTAGAAATATAGTTCAACTTTGATAAAAAGTTTTGAAAAACTGAAAGGTTGTAATCATGATTTTATTGCAAGAATATTGATGCTTTGATCGTCATTATAAAATGATTGGAAAGATTCTTATTGTCGTTGTTAGATCACTGGACCAAGCCACAAAAATAAAAAAAACTATGGATCAAAAGTAAACAAAGGATCATTGGTCAACACAAATGAGAACCATTGGATTCCAGTTATAAAATTCAAGAAGAACCTCAACCATCCGCCCAACATTCGATTAAATTCCAACAGTCGGATCGAGATCCCATGAGCAAGAATAATTGGATGAACTAGATCCATTCAATCGTGGCAAGGTGAAATATCAATGGTGGATATGGATTTCGCATATAAAATAAGTGCACGAGTTATTGTGAACTTGGGTTGTGAAATAACATGGGTTGTTGATGGCTAATCCACTCATCGTCAGATGATGGATTTCGGGGGGTCATCATTTCTAGATTCAAACCAAAGCTCGAGCCCTAAAATGACAATAATCGTCCATTCAATGGATGACTAAGTCTATTTCATTGATTTATTCAGATGATTAAGTCAATCCATTTGTTCCCCTCCAGATTTGAAGTAAACATGAATCATTAATCTCAAAACGATATTAAGTCACATCCATCGGATTGAGAGTTAGTTTAAAATAGTCAAATCATGGGGAGGCATAGATATGACCATCCATCAAGGAGGAAGATCCATGGTGGAGATTTAAAGGCGCAAATAAAATTGCATGGATGTTAATTTAATGGAGGCAATGCGCATTAATGATCTGGATTGTTGGAGGTTTTGATTATGTGTCAACGTGATATTAACGCGCACAGTGGCTATGTAATTAACAAACTAACTTGTTGAGTTGCGCCAACCATCCATCTCACCGACCAATTAAGTCAGAGTTGTTGGATCATCCTCTTGATTAATGAACAATGGAATCATTGGATTATGATCTAGGAAGCAAATCTACAGGCAGTGTTAACTCTCAGGACTAAAACTCCTTTTTGGATAGGTTGTGGACATAGAAGTTAGAGGAATTAGGTAAAGCTCCAAGTGCTTAATGATAATTATTGTTCTTAGTCACATTTTTTTGGTCCCATGTAAAAAGGGCTATGAATTAGCACCTCGATATAGAAAATGCACCAAAGAGCTAATAAAAAATATCGAATATAATCAATTAGTATTGAGAATGAAATAAAAAGGCATGGGATCGAGTTAAAATAAATCAATCCATACCTGTGATTGATTTATAAAAATCCCTATTACTAAATTAAAAGGAACTTTGATTTTCATATATGAATAATAATCAAAATAACATAAGTTATTAGTTTATAAGACAAAACATTACTTAAAGTGAAGAGGTGCATTGTTTCATATAAAAAAACACAATGGTTCAATACTAAAAGACACAATGGTTCAAACTTATACCTTTTGGAAAGTATATAAGCATGAAAACAAGGTGAAAGGAAAGTGTCTTTTTGGTCTACATCAGAAGATCAGAAGCAAGTCCAAAGTCCAAGGAAGAAAGATGAAAGATACTTTTGAACTGAGAGTGAAAGGGAGGAGCAAGGAAGGATTAGTATCCTTTACTAAATAAAAGTTTAAAGACGGGAGTTGGTGCTTCCTAGGGTTGGTGCCCTAAAGAAAGGGACTTGGTGCTTCCTAGGGTTGGATCCTTGAAACAAAGAGGGAGTTGGAGATTTTTAGGGTTTGTGCCCTAAACAAGGTGTTTGTTGTCTCCTAGAGTTGGTGCTCTAAATCAATCTTCATATAAAACTTGTAATTTAATTTTATACGTATTGATGTTATTTACTGAAGTTTCTTCTTGATCAATAAAGTTAATAAATAATTATTTAAAATTTGATAAAAGGTATCAATATTGATTCAACCCCCCTCTCATTATTAAGCTAAATTTCAACACCTTAATGGAAAGTTCTCTCACTATCAATAAGGGATTACACCAATGTCCCTTGACTGATGGATTCTATAGGTGTTAGACTCCAACACATACATTCACACTAACTAGAATGTACATTTTTACCTTCATTCACATTGACATTATTGGTGGGTCATCTCACATTGGTTAATGGTTTGCATTATTGATCGGTAATCTAATGATCTCTTTCTATGTTTGATTCCAAGAATATGTATTCACATAGATTGAGTTTTATGAATAGTGGATATGGTTGAAGAATATTTACTTTTACGATATGAAAAATAGTTGCAGCAGTAAATTTTCCTAAAAGTTGTAAAACAACAACATGTAGACAATAGACTTATCTATAATTCATCTAAATTTATCCCACAATTATCCTTCAGCATCATCACTAGTATATTCAATAGTAGCATCATTTTTTTTCAATAATCTTTCCCATTTCATATTGTACAAAATGACAATATTTACAATTAACTACTTCATTCATGTGCAATATGAAGGTAGAAATAAAAGAGTAGGTCTGATGGTCATCTACAAAATTTACCCCACTGATCAATTTGAATAATAGGGGAGAAACAAAGTTTCTAGAGTTGCACATTCTAGATTTTTATGATCATATTCAAGGCTCGTTGATATCCATGTATCTAACAACAACCAAGTAAATTAACAGATTAAGTCTTGCAGATAACCAACACTAGATTTCTCCATTTCATCGCCAACATCCATTTTTATAAATCTGCAGTCAGTCCTGTAACAACCAAGTGATCATGTGACCACTCTCCTTTCCATCATCTACTTGCAACAATCAACACTAAAATCCTTTTGTAGCCAGGTTCAAAATACTTTTTGCAGGCATCATTCCAGTCCATCATTTGGTTGCATAAAATATACAAAGGCAAATTGAGGTAAGGATTCAATTTTTTATTTTTTCTAAGTTATCTAAAACATTTTAAGTCATATGGAAATTACCTTATGATCTCTTGATTATAACTCACATAGCATGATTATTTTACCCTATCCTCATAATAATTACTTTCCTATACAATTATGACCTGTCTCCTACCCTTTCGCCATTTCTTCCACATCATTACAAAAAAACCCTCCATTACCATCGAGATCGTGTGCATACATGACCAATAATAGTCCTCTTGTTCTCATAATAGTCGGATCGTGCTCATTTTGAATCACTAACAGGATTCATAATGAGCTTCTAGATTGTCTTCCATATCCATATTTCATATCCTTATAAAAACCACCTTCCAATTTCATATGCTTATAGATCGCATCCCATAACAAATCCCACATAAATTGTCCCCATCCTCACCCATTACTAGTAAAAAGATTGTTTAAATAGAGTTCCCAATAGAATTGTACATGCAAGAGCCTACAATACAATGAATAAGTATCCTGGGAATCTGTGTTGAGTTGCTTTATGTGACAAAGTAATGTCTCTTGAATATCAGGCTATTCACGGAACTTTTGGAGATTAGTAGAGAGAATTCATGGGCATAGGAATTTCATTGCATACTTTTTATACTCTGTTCTTCTTTCACCCTTTGATTTTTGAATATTTATATTGGATGAAATTTTTAAATCTCTGATGAGCTCCATGTATACAAAATGAAGGTAGTTGAATGATTTTGAATCATTTTTATGGTGGCTAACTATGTATTTTTCATTTGTTGAAAAAATCACCCACACTAAGAGGGGGGGGGGGGTGAATTAATGTGTAGAATTTTATAACTTTTTCTTCTTGTAAGTTAGCAGTTAAAACATACTTGTACAAATTAAGAAAAATCAAATCATAATCACAATGGACACAAGAGATACCAGATGTTTGTATAAGCTTTTNCAACCATCCGCCCAACATTCGATTAAATTCCAATAGTCGGATCGAGATCCCATGAGCAAGATTAATTGGATGAACTAGATCCATTCAATCGTGGCAAGGTGAAATATCAATGGTGGATATGGATTTCGCATATAAAATAAGTGCACGAGTTATTGTGATCTTGGGTTGTGAAATAACATGGGTTGTTGATGGCTAATCCACTCATCGTCAGATGATGTATTTCGAGGGGTCATCATTTCTGGATTCAAACCAAAGCTCGAGCCCTAAAATGACAATAATCGTCCATTCAATGGATGACTAAGTCTATGTCATTGATTTATTCAGATGATTAAGTCAATCCATTTGTTCCCCTCCAAATTTGAAGTAAACTCGAATCATTAATCTCAAAATGATATTAAGTCACATCCATCGGATTGAGAGTTAGTTTAAAATAGTCAAATCATGGGGAGGCATAGATATGACCATACATCAAGGAGGCAGATCCATGGTGGAGATTTAAAGGCGCAAATAAAATTGCATGGATGTTAATTTAATGGAGGCAATGCGCATTAATGATCTGGATTTTTGGAGGTTTTGATTACGTGTCAACATGATATTAACGTGCGCAGTGGCTATGTAATTAACAAACTAACTTGTTGAGTTGCGCCAACCATCCATATCACCGACCAATTAAGTCAGAGTTGTTGGATCATCCTCTTGATTAATGAACAATGGAATCATTGGATTATGATCTAGGAAGCAAATATATAGGCAGTGTTAACTCTCAGGACTAAAACTCCTTTTTGGATAGGTTGTGGACATAGAAGTTAGAGGAATTAGGTAAAGCTCCAAGTGCTTAATGATAATTATTGTTCTTAATCACATTGTTTTGGTCCCATGTAAAAAGGGCTATGAATTAGCACCTCGATATAGAAAATGCACCAAAGAGCTAATAAAAAATATCAAATATAATCAATTAGTATTGAGAATGAAATAAAGAGGCATGGGATCGAGTTAAAATAAATCAATCCATGCCTGTGATTGATTTATAAAAATCCCTCTTACTAAATTAAAAGGAACTTTTGATTTTGATATATGAATAATAATCAAAATAACATAAGTTATTAGTTTATAAGACAAAACATTACTTAAAGTGAAGAGGTGCATTGTTTCATATAAAAAAACACAATGGTTCAATACTAAAAGACACAATGGTTCAAACTTATACCTTTTGGAAAGTATATAAGCATGAAAACAAGGTGAAAGGAAAGTGTCTTTTTGGTCTACATCAGAAGATCAGAAGCAAGTCCAAAGTCCAAGGAAGAAAGATGAAAGATACTTTTGAACTGAGAGTGAAAGGGAGGAGCAAGGAAGGATTAGTATCCTTTACTAAATAAAAGTTTAAAGACGGGAGTTGGTGCTTCCTAGGGTTGGTGCCCTAAAGAAAGGGACTTGGTGCTTCCTAGGGTTGGATCCTTGAAACAAAGAGGGAGTTGGAGATTTTTAGGGTTTGTGCCCTAAACAAGGTGTTTGTTGTCTCCTAGAGTTGGTGCTCTAAATCAATCTTCATATAAAACTTGTAATTTAATTTTATACGTATTGATGTTATTTACTGAAGTTTCTTCTTGATCAATAAAGTTAATAAATAATTATTTAAAATTTGATAAAAGGTATCAATATTGATTCAACCCCCCTCTCATTATTAAGCTAAATTTCAACACCTTAATGGAAAGTTCTCTCACTATCAATAAGGGATTACACCAATGTCCCTTGACTGATGGATTCTATAGGTGTTAGACTCCAACACATACATTCACACTAACTAGAATGTACATTTTTACCTTCATTCACATTGACATTATTGGTGGGTCATCTCACATTGGTTAATGGTTTGCATTATTGATCGGTAATCTAATGATCTCTTTCTATGTTTGATTCCAAGAATATGTATTCACATAGATTGAGTTTTATGAATAGTGGATATGGTTGAAGAATATTTACTTTTACGATATGAAAAATAGTTGCAGCAGTAAATTTTCCTAAAAGTTGTAAAACAACAACATGTAGACAATAGACTTATCTATAATTCATCTAAATTTATCCCACAATTATCCTTCAGCATCATCACTAGTATATTCAATAGTAGCATCATTTTTTTTCAATAATCTTTCCCATTTCATATTGTACAAAATGACAATATTTACAATTAACTACTTCATTCATGTGCAATATGAAGGTAGAAATAAAAGAGTAGGTCTGATGGTCATCTACAAAATTTACCCCACTGATCAATTTGAATAATAGGGGAGAAACAAAGTTTCTAGAGTTGCACATTCTAGATTTTTATGATCATATTCAAGGCTCGTTGATATCCATGTATCTAACAACAACCAAGTAAATTAACAGATTAAGTCTTGCAGATAACCAACACTAGATTTCTCCATTTCATCGCCAACATCCATTTTTATAAATCTGCAGTCAGTCCTGTAACAACCAAGTGATCATGTGACCACTCTCCTTTCCATCATCTACTTGCAACAATCAACACTAAAATCCTTTTGTAGCCAGGTTCAAAATACTTTTTGCAGGCATCATTCCAGTCCATCATTTGGTTGCATAAAATATACAAAGGCAAATTGAGGTAAGGATTCAATTTTTTATTTTTTCTAAGTTATCTAAAACATTTTAAGTCATATGGAAATTACCTTATGATCTCTTGATTATAACTCACATAGCATGATTATTTTACCCTATCCTCATAATAATTACTTTCCTATACAATTATGACCTGTCTCCTACCCTTTCGCCATTTCTTCCACATCATTACAAAAAAACCCTCCATTACCATCGAGATCGTGTGCATACATGACCAATAATAGTCCTCTTGTTCTCATAATAGTCGGATCGTGCTCATTTTGAATCACTAACAGGATTCATAATGAGCTTCTAGATTGTCTTCCATATCCATATTTCATATCCTTATAAAAACCACCTTCCAATTTCATATGCTTATAGATCGCATCCCATAACAAATCCCACATAAATTGTCCCCATCCTCACCCATTACTAGTAAAAAGATTGTTTAAATAGAGTTCCCAATAGAATTGTACATGCAAGAGCCTACAATACAATGAATAAGTATCCTGGGAATCTGTGTTGAGTTGCTTTATGTGACAAAGTAATGTCTCTTGAATATCAGGCTATTCACGGAACTTTTGGAGATTAGTAGAGAGAATTCATGGGCATAGGAATTTCATTGCATACTTTTTATACTCTGTTCTTCTTTCACCCTTTGATTTTTGAATATTTATATTGGATGAAATTTTTAAATCTCTGATGAGCTCCATGTATACAAAATGAAGGTAGTTGAATGATTTTGAATCATTTTTATGGTGGCTAACTATGTATTTTTCATTTGTTGAAAAAATCACCCACACTAAGAGGGGGGGGGGGGTGAATTAATGTGTAGAATTTTATAACTTTTTCTTCTTGTAAGTTAGCAGTTAAAACATACTTGTACAAATTAAGAAAAATCAAATCATAATCACAATGGACACAAGAGATACCAGATGTTTGTATAAGCTTTT
>JZKD02S2222437.1:27593-38568 GCA_000966675.3 Picea glauca | reverse complement strand
CTGCTGGACAGGGATATGGTGTATACCAGAACCCTTGTTGGCCTACAATTTCTCAAAACCAATCTTTCTCAGAACCTTGGTCTCAAATTCCGCAACCAACCACTACCACAAGTCCATTCACTGCAATTCATACTGGAATTATATCACCAACCTATGTTAGTCATGTTGTAGATTGGTCAACAACCTCTGCGAGTCATATTTAAGACCAGAAACTAGCCACTGCATGTCATGCCGGGGGCACAAGTCTAGTCGCTGCAAGTCATACTGGTAGTATATCACCAAACTTTTCCAGTCATGTTGGATATGGGTCAAAAACCTCTACAATTTATGTTGAAGACATACAACCAACCACTGCAAGTTATGTTGGGGGCACAACTCTAGTTATTGCTAGTCATACTACAGATACATCACCAAAATATGCTAGTCATGCTTGGGTTTCATCACCAACCTCTGCTAGTCAGGTTGGGGGTTAATCATCAACCTTTGCTAGTCATGTTGAAGGTTCTTCACCAACCTCTTCTAGGCATGTTGGGAATTCATCACCAACCTTTGCAAGTCATGTTGGATATTTGCTACTAGCCTCTGCAAGTCATGCTGAGAGCATGTTACCAGCCATTGCAAGTCATGTTGGGGGAGTTCATACGATTGGGAAGACTATACATGTAAGACATAAACCCAAGTTCCTTTGTATTATTTTCAGAGGATATCACCTTACTTGTTTGTGCCATGCTATTGTTGTGGTACAAGAAGTGTGGTCCTTTCCTGGGAGCCCTTCGGGTTCTGAGTCATCTTTGGTTTCCCAACTTCTTTGGTTGATACAGTGGTTGTACCGATGCAATCTACGGCTGTCACCCCTCTTCTTTTAGGGGGTTATGCATCTCTTTACCTTGTTGTCTCGCATCCTATTCAACCAACGGTCGTGTCGATGCAATCCTCGACCGACACCAATATTGTTTTGGGGGGTGATGCATGTCTTGACCTTGTTGTCTCACATCCTATTCAACCAACACTTGCATAAGTGGTCATTCCAATGAAATCTTTGACCGACCCCACTCTTCTCTTGGAGAGTGACAAGTCTAAGGAAGTGACATTGTCGATGCAATCTTCGGTCAATCCCACTCTTCTTTTCAGGGGTGAAACGTCTTTCAACCATGTCCTTAGAATTTTTTGTTCTATACCTTCTACACAAGGGAGAATTCCAGTCTCTTCGAGTATGCTCCGTCCAAGTCCTAGGGTGGTTTCCTTTGATTGGAATGATCTTGTATAGCATCGACTTCCTTCATCTACACCCTTCTAGATAAGGGGAATTCTTTGATATATTTTAGATAAGGTAACCTTTGCAAGTATTTTATCCTCCTTGACTTGGAAAGATTTGGATTTTACCAAGATCGTGTCAACTATCTGTGAGTTACTGAATTTCAACAAAATTCCTTCACGGGAGCCCTGGCCTCTCCCATCATATGCTTCTTAGAACAAAATTCATGAGTCTAGTTTAAGCTCTTTTTTGACTCTCTCAAAAAGGGAAAAGATTTCCGAGTGAACTTGTCTCTTTCACACTTGTAAATTGGATTTGAAAGAACGTCTATTTGGTGTAATTTTACCCCGTTTTCAAACAAAGTAGACTAAGATTACAAAAAAAGAAATATTTTGGCATTTAGTTGTAATTGTGTCGCATTCTCTTTCTTGCAGTATTGAGCCTATTGTTGGTTCTCTCTTTTGCATTATAATTTTATCACCTCAGCAGTTTGCATCATAATTTTGGTACCCTATATCATGCATTATAGTTGCTTACTTGCGACACTTGTTTCCTCCTCTATATCATAGAATTCATTTGACTATGAAAAAACAAAAAAGATGGGAGGGGAAGGAATATTATCTTATATTGGCATCATTCATGTCGCATTTGAACAAGGCACAAAACTTTTGAGTCCACATGTCATCAAAATTTTGGGTTTAGCATGACCTTTCGAATATGAGATCAATACGTAGAGTTTACTCCCTCAACTGGTTACTCTTATAGTCCCTCTCGAGAGTTTGATTGATGCTTCCTGCATCTCAAAGTTTCACCATTGATTCTATGTTTCCAGAGTCTTCCATATGTCTCATGCTCTTGTTGAAAGGATGTCTATCAACTTGTGTCATCCATTCCTCAGAAATCTTGACTTTGCATGTTGGAGATACCCTCAATATGTCTCAAAATTATATGAAATTATAGTCCTATCATGCACCCTGGTCCTACTTTCATCATTGGTAGGTAACCTTGAACCTATCAGTCAACATTTCATCAATGGTCACTAACTGGGGGTTTCCCTTATGTTCGACAAAAAGAAATATATTCACACATTGGTATTTGTGTAGTGTCTTGGATTCCGTTAGCCTTATTGGTGGTTTCCTTGCCTTTGTCAGCATTTTTCCTTTTTGGCCGCTATTCAAAGGGTCTTTTTCGTGTCATGCTTGCATCTGGCACACACAAAAGTCACACAGGGTCATTGGTTCGTGAACTTTTTCTACGTCTGATTTCATCCAAATCATTAAACTCCCACTTTGTACCTTATGCTAAGTGATGAGAGATGCCTCAATTCTCTCCTTTTAGAGGATCTCCTTCCATCAAATTCATCCCATCTATTTTGGAAACAATACCTAGAGTCCTATGAGTATGTAGAGGCTTGCAGTCGTTAGTGGCATGTTCTAACGCCATTGACAGTTGGGAATACATCAATGTCCCATTATCAATGGATTCTTCAAGTGTTTGACCTTGAAACCTTTATTCACACTTGTAATAATGTACTCAGTGCCTTGATACCTACTTTCATTATCAGTAGGATGTCTCGCAATTTTTTAACAGTATACCTTAATGATCGGTAATCAAATGAAGTCTCATTGTGTTCAACCTCAACTCCTTTATTCACACGATGTGGACTTGCACCTTTGGTGGATCATGTAGAAGACTTGAGGACATAAATTCATAGTCACAGATTTCCTGAGCTATTGCTATCTTTCATTGGACCAGTACCTATGTGACTTCAGTGATCATGGGAGATCAGGTTGTACTCCATTTTATACAAATATCTTTAGATTGATTTTGAGATTGGTTTTACTAGGCTTTTTTCGTGACTATGATAGCCTTTGGCATATATCCACCTTTGGCATATATCACGATGCAGAGCTTGTGAATGTAGCATTGAGTTGTATTCCCAAATCATGGGAACCATTTTTAAAGGGAGTTTTCACTCGAGAACATCTCCCAGATTGGCAGATACTTTGGGATGATTGCATATAGGAAGAGACTCGAGAGGATCCTAAGAGAAGCAAGTAGGGTGGTGGTGAAGAGAACTTGGATCTTGTCAGTAAGACGAGGAAGGGAAAAGGAAAGAATTCTAGAGAGAAGGGTAACAATGATGGAGGCTCATCACATCGATAGAAGAAGAAGGACTTGAGGAAAATCAAGTGATTCTCATGTCATAAGAATGGAAATTATGCATCTCAATTTCTGGAGAAAAAGAATAAGGGTAATGGAAAGACACATACAAAAATATCAGTAGAAATGCATCTTGATGAGTTTGCAGTAAAGTTTGAGAAATATTACTCATTGGTTTCTTGCCTTTCCACCAGCACAAATGCAATGAGTTGTTGGTTCTTTGATAGTGGTGCATCTTTTCATATGACAGAGGAACGATAGAGATTTAGAATTCTAACGAAGAGGGCTCAGATCTTCATGTGAAACTTGGTCATTATGTCAAGTATGCAGTGAAGGGAGAGGGACCAATGACGTTCTAGCTTGAGTTAGGAGGTTCGTTAGATGCCTGGGATGTGCTTTACATACCAAGTTTGAAGAAGAAGTTTCTTTTAGTATCAAATATATAGGATAAGGGTTTTGTTGTTACTTTTCAGAGAGGGAAAATACTCATACATCTAGAGAAATCTAGACCAGACAACTCAATGGTCGTTGGGGTTAGAGAGGGAAATTTATATAGGTTACAGGGAAATCCTATTCAGGATTTGGTACACGACGATGAAAACTTATGTGATTTGTGGCACATGAATTTAGGACACCTACACTAGAGGGTGTTGTTAATTTTGAGGGGGATTGTTACAAGTCTTCTAGATTTTGTTATTGAGCAAGGAGTGTGTAGAGGGTGTGCACTTTGAAATAATTTTAAGGCTTGTTTTATGCATGTCGAGAGTAGATCCAAGGAATCTTGGATCTTATTCATTTAGATGTGAGTGGTTAATTGTCAGTAGCATCATTACATGGATCATCATACTATGTGATGTTTGTTGATTATTTTTCTAGGAAAACCTGGATCTTCTTTGTAAAGATAAAGGATGAGGTCTTCAGTCGGTTTCAAGAGTTTAGAGCATAGGTAGAGAACCATATAGGTAAGAATATCAAGGTCTTGAGGTTGGATGATGGGGGAGAGTACACCTCCAATGAATTCAATGATTTCTACAAGGAGGTCAAGAGGTAGTTGATAGTCTCATACAACCCTCAACATAATGGGGTTGTGAAGAGAAAGAATCGGTCCATCATCAGTTTTGTCAGGGATATGATACATGGCCAAAAGTTTCCTATGTTCCCTATGAGAAGAGGCATGCAACATGAAAATGTATGTGCAGAACATGAGTCGTCATAGGATAATGGGGGATAATACTTTGAAGGACTCGAGGAGGCATTCTCAGGAGTGAAGTCAGATATTGGTCATTTGAGAATATTTGGTTGTCTAGTCTACATCCATGTTCCTGTGGATAAGAGGATGAAGATGGAGTCTTCAAGAAAGAAGGGTATATTTTTGGGGTAAAATGAGATGTGAAAGGCTTACAATATCTTCATTCCATCACAACGAAATATAGTTTTGAGAAAAGATGTTAAGTTTGAGGAGAACTTGGCATATAACAGTACTCGGGAGTCATTAGTGGTGAAAAAGGATGAGGAGCAACAGGCTCTAAAGGATGATCAACAAACAACAGTTCATACTTCAGGTGGGGAGGAGGATTTATCCCCCTTCAATCCTATCGGGAGACTTCAGTGGATATTACATAAAATGAGGGATGTTGGTGAGGCTCCTAGAATTGTGTTCAGAGAGCACATGCCTCTAAGAAAGTTTCCAAACTATAATTTTCTTATGAGTAACATCATTGATGTTGAGACTTACAATTTTGAGGAAGCAACAGATCAACAAGTATGGAAGGATGCCATGGTGGAGGAGTACACCTCTGTTATGAGGAATGATGTTTGGGACATAGTGCCAGGACCAAAAATTCATTTTGCTTTGAAAATTCCTTACAGGTGTATTTGATTAGGATTTGGAGCCTACGATGATCTGCTATGATAATAAAAGTTGTATCAAACTCTCAAAGAATATAGTATTCCATGATAGGTCAAGGCATATTGAGATCAGAGTCCACTTTATTTGGGATAGGTTTTAGAAGGGAGAAGTGAATCTTCAATATATTTCCATGGATGAGTAGGTTGCAGATATTCTGACCAAACCCTTGGAGAAAGTGTTACTGGAAAAATAGGTAAGTGCTGACACGAACTAATCTCCCTAATTTCAACAAGAAATTACAACAAAACATGACATAATACAAACTTCTCCTTAATTTCCATTGTAATAAATACTAGTTCAAAGAGGGATAAGTGACATACTGTTTGAACATTGTTTGATCCTTGGTAGTGTCGTCCTTGATCCATATCAAGGTCTACAGGATTTTGAACCTGTTGAGAAACACAAACCAACAAAGAGAGAGAAATAATATATATATTCCAATGAAACCTATGCATAAGATCAAGGAGTTATGCAACAAAAATTGAGACACTTTTTATAGGGAAGAAATGTATTATTGCATTATATTGATGAAAGTTGAGAATACAACCTATGCCTTGATGTTGCAAGGTCCCTTCCATTGGCCATTTACTCAACATACACGTACCTTTGATCTAACTCTTTTGATGAAGAGTATACACAACCTCACTTGGAAAGCTAAAGCAAAGTTATCACAAGAACAATCTTCAAAAAAATTCAAAGAAGATCTTGGAAGTAGCCTTTGCAATGATGTTATTCTTGTAGGCAACCAAAATTGTCATCTTGGAAAAGTGATCAACAACCACAAAAACATAGTCATTTCCCCTCTTGGTGTATGGGAGGCCCGACATGTAGTCCATTGATATGGATTACCATGACTTGTCAAAAGTAGGAAGAGGGGTGTACATGCTTTGTTTCTTATTGGTCGGTTTTGAAATAGTGCAAGAGGTGAAAGAACTGATATACTTGTAGACGTCCTATCGAAGTTTCGGCTAGTAGAAATATTTCTGCAACACTTCCACTTTATTTTCAATGCCAAAGTGTCATGCCACCCGACAATAGTGAGATTCCAAAATCAACTTCACAAACTCACTTGATGGAACACAAAGATGGACCAGGTGGCACAACAGCCCATCCTGAAGATGAAAATTAGTGACCACTGAGTTTTCTCCCAGCATTTGGTAGGTGGTGGAGAAGTCAGGGTCTATCTCATAGAGGTGGGGCCATCCGAAGGTCTCATGGCCGCAATATTCTATGGTGAGTGTCACGACTAGAGGTCGGCTGAGGAAATCATCAACTCAGTTGGTTCCTGTATTATACTTTATGATAAGGAGGAATTTTTGTAAGTATGTGGACCACTTGTGATGGCGGTCATTCTAAACTTTTCCTTGGGTCTACATGAAATGTTGTGGCTTGTGATCACTGTGGATGATTGTCTCCTTCCCCAGAATGTAATGTCTCCACTGGTGGTAGGATTTCACAATGGAGTACATTTATTTGTTGTAAGTAGGGTAATTGTGGACAACATATGATAGTATATCACTATGATATGCCACGGGGTGGCCATGTTGAGTGAGTATGACGCCCACAACATAGTATGAAGCATCTGTCTTGATCTCAAAAAGATGTTGCAATTATGGTAATGAAAGTACTGGGAATGAGCACAAACAATGCTTCAATTCATCAAAGGCTTGTTATTGGGACAGGCCCCACACAAATTTTTCCTTACCTCCACCCCTAGTCACTTGGCTGAGGGCCCATGCGATATGAGAGAATACCAACATGAACCTGCGATAGAAATTGGCGAGGCCCAAGAAGATCCGAAGATCGGTGAGTGTGGTTGGGGCTCGCCAGTCACGGATAACCTATATCTTGGATGGATCCACATGCACACCATGTTGATCAATGATGTAGCCTAGGTAATGGACCTTGTCCATGCTGAAGGAGCATTTTTACAATTTTTCATATAGTAGGTGTTGTCGCAGGGTGTGAAAAACATGTTGAATATGTTGTAAGTGTTCTGCCCAAGTCTTATTGTATATAAGGATGTCATCCAAATACACCACTAAAAACGTACTGGTGAAAGGTCGTAGGATATCGTCCATCATATTCATAAAAGTTTTTGGAGCATTTGTCAAACCAAAGGGCACGACCAACCATTCCAAAAGACCTTATTTTGACTTGAAGGCGATCTTCCATACATCTGTTTGTTCTATTGGGACCTGGTGGTAGAAAAAATTCAGATCAATCTTACTAAAGTATTTGGCCCTCATGAGTTGATCAAGGAGGTCATCGATTCTGGGAATTGATACCAGTTATGGATTGTGATTTTATTTAGGGCCTAGTAATCAATGTACAGTCGCCATGTTCAATCTTTCTTCTGCACCAGTGTTGGGCTCCCACAAGGCGATAAGATGGGATGAATGTGCCCCTTGTGGAGAAGTTCTTGGATCTTCCTCTTGATATCCTCATTTTCTAATAGAGAGTGGCAGTAGACCATCCCATTAGGTAGCGGTGTTCCTGGGGTTATATCGATGGGATGCTTGACCTCACAGTGCAGAGGTACCTCGGTACGAGAGGAGAATATATTTGAGTATTCTTCCACAGACCACGACCTTATCTACTTTCTTCTATTGGGTGGAGAGATTGGTCGCAAATTCCATTGATGTGGTTGCGATATTTCACTTACTCTAAGAGTGAATCACGAAGAAGAAAAATTTCCCGGCCTGAGAGATAACCTTCCTCCATTGATTGGCAAAGATCAAGGAAATAATAGAAGGAGGGACTGCCTCGAGTATCCTGTACAATTTCCTATTCAAAGTAATAATAACACTACGAGGCTTGGAATCATATACAACATGACGATTCCATAAATAAGGTTGGACCAAAATAACATTACAGACTTCGAGAGGAGCAACATCACACAATACCTTGTCCTTGAAAGGCTTGATGTCATATGACATTTGCCACTATTGGATGACGCGAAGATCACTTCCTTGGCGAAGCCATCTAATGGAGTAGGGCTACGAGTGTAGAGTTGTCGGCACGGCCAACTGCTTGACCCTACTGAAAACTCTTCTAAGATGAGGTTCTTTTGGCTATCACTATCAACGATGAAGTGTAGAGGGATGCCTTTTACCCACATCTATGAATGGAAAAGGCGCTCTCCTTCTTCTGGCTCATCTAGTTCACCAGGATGGAGCTTGGTGGTAGAAATGGTGGCACTGGGTTCCATGTCAATGATCTGTCTTCCCCTTTCCGATTCTAACTCAGAGTCAGAACTCGCATTTGATTCATAGGCTTTTACTTCGACCACCAACGACTTCTTTGAGTGGCAATCAACAGTGTTATGCCAAGTGATCTTATGGAAGTTTCACCAGTTCCCGGTATCCATCTTTGTATTTTCAGTGTCCTTCTTTGCTTATGGATTGGAATCGTTGTCTTGATACTATCCATCTTTTCTCTGTCCTTTATTCTATAGTTTGGGGCCGCCCTTTCTTGGTTTTGTTTGTGAGGGGTTCCCAAGACAAAATTGTCGTGTCTTTTGTTTGAGCTTATGCTCGATTTTGACGGCATATCGATAGGCCGCACCCAAGGATGAGACGTATGAAAATTCCATTTCAGTCTAGATGTATCTATGCAGATCACCACGATATTTGAGAAATAGTTGTCGCTTTGAATATTTGATATCCAACTTGGTGCGTAGGGTATGGAAGATATTTGTGAAATCTGACATTGCTTGGTATCTTTCTTGCCGCAGTGTGGTCCATTTGGTATACAAGTTGTCATAAATTCCGACAGGGTAGTATTGTTCCTTAATAGAATCCCTAAAGGATTCCCAAGTGGACGTGACTGTAAATAATGAAGTTTCCTTTGTTTTCTTTTGATCACAGAAAGTTTCCCACCAATATTTGACATGGGGAATGGCTTTGAGGAGTGAAAAAGTAATTTTTTCTCAATTTGAAAAGTTATGGACAAAAAAATACCCTTCTAGTAGATTCAACCACTTGTCTATAGCATCTGCATCTATATGACCTTAAAATATAGGAATATCGAAGTTTATTTGTACCTTGAAGGGGGTGGCACCTCTGCTCGAGGAAGATGCATCGCCTATTGGTAGTCGCCGAAGGATTTGCGCGAAACTATCCATCATCTGATTCCTCTGTTGCGTGAGATATTCCTCAAGAAGCATTTTCAAAGGATATTTTGTCCCATCATCTTTCTTTTCTCTTGCCATGAGAGGTCGTTTGGGTGTGTGAGAGCTTTTTTCCTCAAGAGAAACAATCTCGAGACCGAATTCTTTGTACCTTGACCTCGTTGGGGACATGCATTAAGACAACAAGGAGAAGACTGCTCTAATACCACTAATTCATATTTTATGAGAAGAACGAAATGAATACATATTATTAAAATATGCTTAACATAGAATAACAAATATACAGTAAAATTGGTTTTCCATTCAATAAGGAAATAAGTTGAAACTATAAAATGCAGCGAAAAAAAATCTTGCTGGAATGATGGCGACTTATCTCTGAGAAAATATGTGATGGTTGTGCTCATTCACAATAAGATCATTACAATGAGGATCTGAATGCATTTTTTACAATAAACAAGAATTTCAAAAACCCTAGACATCCAAAAACCTAACCCTAGGAGATGAAGTGTCAAAATTCATGTGGTCCCCATTTGGGTAAGTTAGTTCATGAACTTCTTGGCGTTGTAACGTTTTCATACGATATTCATTTTAGGCGCACGATAGACCGTTGGAAAGGTCTATCTGAGGACTACATATTTTGTTGCTAATATATCAAAAGTTGTTTTTAACTATGGTGATCCCTAAAAATGATGTTTGGGGCCTCAAAATGATCCCGCAAGTGAGGGACCCTAAATCTAGGGAAACAAATGCCATACTCGAAAACTGTCAAAATCAACCAGTTGGAATAGGTGGGAGTCCATCGACATCCATATAGATCATGTTCTTCCTCATGTTTTTATTCAATGTTGGAGTCCATTTAAACTTGTATGGATTACATGCCCTTCTTTCCTGAAGGCTCCAACCTTTTGTCATAGGGACATAAATGTAGATGGCCAACCAAGGATATTCAAGGCTTCTTTTCGAAGAAGAATTCTTCTAGATTCAAATTGAACATGTGTTGTTTATCATGGATGATACTTCCAATGAAAAACATGGATAGATACTTCATAGTCTTGATGGATTCTTATTCAATGGATCATATCATTAGGGATTAGCTCCCTCCTAATCCTGGCTTCATGCATGAATGAGAAATATGCATGCTCTTCTTTTGGAATTATGTGATCACCTCCCTCCATTTTGAGAGAGTCCATGATTTTGTATGTTGCATCTCTCTTTGCCTTCCACAAAGTGTCACAAGCTTGTTTCATCCTTATAAAATTCTTCTATGACAACTTCCACAAGGATTGTTCATCAAACATATTTCACAAGGGTACCTTCTCGAAACAAGAACAACAAGAGAAAACAAGAAATATATATCTAGAGGAGATGTTAGTTCAACTTGCGAACAAGTACAATAAGAATTTATATCAATAGTGTTCATATGCAGTCGAGTATTAATCGCACTTAACAATAATAGAATCTTTCAAAGACTACTTTCACAATTTGTAATGTAGTAATTATCACCCTTGATATACAC
>JZKD02S2222426.1:25650-38568 GCA_000966675.3 Picea glauca | reverse complement strand
TCATGTACTGGTATTCATAGTTATCAACAAGATAGTACTGTTCTTTGACTGCATCCACAAAAAAATTCCAAGTGGGCTCGACCCCATATATTCTAGATTCCTCTGTGTAACTTTTCTCCTAGTAAGTTTCCCACCAATGTTTGACATGTGGGAGATTCTTGAGGAGTGCGAAGGTGATATTTTCCTCGTCAGAAAAAGTTTGAACAAAGAAATACCCTTCTAATAGATTTAACCATTTTTCTAGGGCATCTGCATCTATCTGACCTTCAAAAATGGGAATATCAAAATTAAATTGTACCTTGAAGGGAGAGGTTCCTCTAAAATGGCTGCTTGATGAAGATGTGCCTGTTGCTATCAACAGGCATTGAAGGATGTGTGCAAAATTATCCATCATTTTGTCCCTCTGTCGTGCGAGAGCTTGCTCAAGCAACATGTTAATATAATCTTCTGCTCCGTTTTTCTTTTTTGCCGCCATTGAGGGTTTCTTGGGCGTGCGAGAGTGATTGTCCTCAAGAGAGACCAGTTTGAGGCCCAACTGACTATACGCAGACCTCGTTGGGGATATGCATTGAAAAACGATCAAGAGACATCTGCTCTGATACCACTGATCCATATTATTTTCAGTATGAAATGAAACATATAAATTACAATGAAATTCTCATGAAAATTTCTAGAAACAAAGAAATAAAACAATACTTGATTTCTATTAATGAAAGAATTGTAAAGAGACTATAAAAATACAGAGTGCAAGACTCACAAGAATGGTGGCATATTTATCTCTGTGAAGAGATGTGACGGCTATGCTCATTCACTAGAAGATGATTACAATGAGGCTCTGAAGGCCTTTTTATGATAAGTATGAATGCCAAAACCCTAGAAATCCAAAAACCTAACCCTAAGAGATGAAACACCAAAAGTCGTGTGGGCTCCATTTGGATAAGTTAGTACATTAACTTCCCATGGTTGTAACTTTTGTATACGATATCCATTTTAGGCGTGTGATAGCCCATTGGAAAGGTATTTTAGATAACTACACATTATTCCATCAAACTCTGATGCCGTCTACAGTTTGATTGTGGCACGCCAAAATAACATTGTTTAGGGCCCCAAAATGACCCTGGAAGTACAACTAGATGTGCTTACATGAAAACATACAAAATAAGCCAGTTGGATTAGGTGGGAGGCCAGCAGTATCCACCTGGAATATGTGTAGGGATTCAGATAGCCCCAGAAGTGCAGAACCCACAATTACAAAGAAGTACAAAAGAATGTGTTGAACTAAAAACTAACAACAGGAGCCAGTTGGAATAGGTGGGTGGCCATCAATATCCACTTGGATCATGGGCACACATGTTTGTAGGTCCACAGGTCCAAATTATTGTGCTCTACGAATTACAACTCTTACTTTCGTGTCCTCCACAATGCACTTTTCACTTTTCACCTTTTTTCATACTTAGTCGCATTTATAGTTTTGGAGCGAAGCTCCGTACTTTTCCTCATATACATGTTCGTAGGTCTGCAAGTCCGAAGGTCTGCACTCCTGCATACTCCATAACACACTCTCCATTCCCCCTTTTCACCTCATACTGTCATTTTTACCATTTTTTTTTATCTCTTCACCTACCTTCTTTACCTTCGCATTCCCGTAACTACACAAACCCTACATTAAATTTTTTTAATATTATTTCCTATCATAAGTTTCTTCCCCCTTTTCGTGGACCTACCATACTAGACATGTGTTGGTTACATGGACATATCCTCAAATGACATGTGGTAGTAAGGTGGAACAATCCCATAATGACATGTGGTAGAGGCGCAGAACAATCCCTTAATGACACAGAGCAGTGACGTAGACCTACCCATGGGTGACACATGGCGATGACATGGGCACTGATAGGGTTATGACTGGGCTATGAGTGGAAGCTAACTGGGTCATCAAAATTTTATTAATTCATGATTTTTTTCTAAGGCACGAGAGCTACACCAAAGTCTCTAAAGTCTCCTTTGCTCCACATGGGGATTATGGTTAATTTTTCATTATAAACACTTAAAAAATCTTAAACACAATGCATGTGGGATTATAATTTGTTTTAAAATAGTGAATTTTGTTAAAGGGATAGGATTAACTCACGAAATTGATAGACGAACACTGAGCAATGATCTTTAGAAGTCCATAACTCAAGATTCAGGTGTCTGTTTTGGGAAAAAATGTTGGGGCTAAATATATGCACTATTAATTCTAACATTTAATTATCAACCATGGCTTGTAAGCTTCGAGGTGCAGGCACAAGAAACGTAGGATCATAGCCTAGTCTAGCCTAATCTAAAACCAACAAAATAATCTTCAAACCCACACTGCAGGAAATTAACACTAAGGATTCATCACTGGGACACAAGTATAACTTAGTGCTATAAAGGATTAGATCACAGTCTTTCAGGCACTCAGGGTGATGTTCGTGTGATTAATGGTGAGTAGCTTACTTAAGTCTTCTATCCTTCAATGATTATTTCCTATAGCGAATCCACACTTAAATGCAATAAAATAAACAAGCAAACGAAAATGAAATTCTCGATAGAAACTAAACTATGGGAAATCCAAATCACAATGAAAGCAAACTAATAATGACCAATAAGTGAAATTAATCTAAAATTGGATCTCAAGAACAATTCTTCTAATGGTTACAAGTGTCAACAAAAAATAAGAGTGCTCTATAGAAAATGCATGAAAGAAGAATGKATATCTTCTTAATGACAAGATTGGACAATGAGAAATGCACTCTTTTATGTTCACTCGAATTGYGGATTTGACAATTTCTCACAAACAGTAAAAAATCAGAGTGTCAGAAGATGGTGTTTATTTCTGCAATTAAAGACTGTGTGCATATAGTGATTCTTTGTRAATCAAACAATCTCTTAAAACATAAAGAAGCSTAAAAAGAGATGAAAGAATGGATTGAAAKTGATTTTGATTCTCCATGGCTTGGATGACTGACTTAGAGGCAAAGGTMTCTCATAAAGAATCAATGATGGGGTGAGGTGAAATATCTTYGTCAATCAATATCTAAATTTYAAATCTGATCCAAGTATATTTAATTGACAGAGGATATATATATTTTATTAATAAAAATGTTGATGGATATGGGACAGATCATATAAATGTGGTGGAAGAGTATGGTCTTAATCAATTCACACAAGAGGAATGAGGGTGCAAATATATGGATGACTGTTTTTGTATTTTTAATTTCTTTTCTTGTGTAAACAAAACTCAACTACCATAATCGAATTGAGTGTGAGAAATATTAATACAAGCATGGAGTGGCTATATTAATAATTGTGAGTGCATGAAACATGGAATTCAATCAAGGTGCATAAAGATAACAGAGTGTGTGAATTACATTCCAATGAAGAATCACCCTTGAGTTTTTAATAACCCTGGATTCATAAAACAAAATCAAATAAACAAGTGGAAATAAAACCACACATAAGAAAACTAGAAATACAATTATATTCTATTCTACTAAACAAGTTAAAACATGGCAACACTTACCCATACTGAGGGGCCCTTCTCAGATGGTTAGTGATGCCTGAGACGATCAGATCAAGCCAAGGAGATGAAGAATGGATCAACGACAATTATCTTTTCATTTATCACGAAACTCTGTTTTTACATGGCAACCAAGTCCTTAAAGCTTTCTCACAAGAATAAACCTATTATTTACAAAATCTTCCTGAACCTATTGGCTCTTTCTCATAGCCCTATGAGGCTTATTTATACATGAATAATAATTGAGGAGTGGATGGGACCGAATCCCAATGCTCAGATTTCAAATTTACAATTTTAGATAAAATCCTAAAAAATCTGGGTTTTATTGCAATTTGGGCAGATTCGAGTTAGGCCCCCACCCATATCTTCCAAACCAATTCTAATTTTTAAAAATTGCCCACGTTTTCTCAATTTTCCACATTCTAGACAAAACCTATTCCGTAGAATTTATAGATCTGATTCCATCTGCACAGAAATCGAGGTGCAAGTTGGCAGTTTGAGATTTTTGTTAATTTTTGCAGAATCATTCCTTCTGAGATGGAGGTCCACACGTGTGATTTGGGTGAATTCTGCCTCACATGTCCGCATGTAAACGTCCCTCTGGACAAAACCCATGTACCCGATTTTCCTCTAGAAACTTTCAAAAAATTTCGAATTATTTCTAGTACCGTATTGTTGTTGATGCTAGTACCGGATGACCTGGAGCATTTTGGTACCAGATGGTTTTTGAAACATTCTAGTATTGTATGTGTTGAATTGCAAGTACTAGATGATATGGAGTGTGAGTACCGGATGACATGGAGTGTGGGTACCGAATGACATGGAGTGTGGGTACCTGATGACTTGTAGAACCTTCTGGTACCATATGACTTGGAGTACTGGATGATCGCAGTATTGGTACCGGATGAACTGAGTACTGGATGAAATGGAGTATGGGTACCAGATGACATGGAGTGTGGGTATCGGTTGACTGTAGAACCTTTTGGTACTGGATGACTTGGAGTACCGGATGACCTACAATGCAGGTACCGGAAAAAGAACAGTACATGTATCGGAACATGGGCAACGCATATACCAGAACTTGAACAATACAGAAGATGCTGCTTGGACATAGAAACACAGGATTAAGCCATCATCGACAAAACTATTGTATAATCATCCTTTTAATCACAAAAAATATGGAAAATTATGTATTAACCAAATAGGATGAATAACAAGAGATAATGGAGGTTTATGGTGTAATTAGCGATATATTATTGACAAAATGCAGGGAGAAGGTGTAATGATGAGTGTATTTGTATGGTGGAAAGTATGACAAAACTGGAGCTCAACAAAAACTACACCTCATTGGAAAGGTAATTCAATGAGGAAAACAATGGGATAGGTCTCAAGGGATGAATTTGGCCATAATTCTCCTAGACATTGAAAGAACAATTAGCTTTGTTTTCATGGTTTGCTAGTAAATTTGTTTGAAACCTCAACTTCCCAATGCTATAACTTGAGATCCATAACTTCAAATCACACTCAGGAAGACTCGTTGGAAATATGTGACAATGAAGATTACTTTTAGAGTGGTTTCCATGGCTATGAAATCAACTATAATGTTCAAAAAAGTAAAACACAATCCACTCTTGCTTAAGATAATCAACTTCAAGTTTTGGAATTGAAAATTTGTTAAATGTCTTTTTTTAAAGGACAAAGTGGGTCCCACTGGGAGGCACAAATTTCAATGACATAAGTTAATAATGATACTTCAATGAATCATTAATTAAAATTTGTTTACTCCAAAAAGAAATTGAGTGGAAAATTCTAGAAAGACAAACTCTAACTACTTCAAGAACATTGAAATAAAATTTTAAAAGGGCAAGAGAAGGCACCATCAAGGGGTTGGAAATTTGAAGTTTGTAAAGGGATAAAGAGTCTAAAAGAAGCAAAGCTCTATCTTTCAAAGATTTGGTGGATTGGCCTGCTATAACTTCTCTCTACATCTTCTTGATTTTTTGTTTCTTTCCATCAAATGTTCCATGAATGTACGTAAACCAAGAAGATTTTGGTTTGAGCGGTTCTTTCTCTTGAAATCTTCAATCATCTTGTAACATTTCAGGTCCAAAGGAGCAAAATCACTGCTTGTAAAAAAGAAAATGCAATTCATTTTAGTTCATGAAATAGTTATTGAGACCTTGTTGAAGTTGTTTCAAC
Source organism: Picea glauca (assembly GCA_000966675.3). NCBI lineage: Eukaryota > Viridiplantae > Streptophyta > Pinopsida > Pinales > Pinaceae > Picea > Picea glauca. Next base: position 32,825 of record JZKD02S2222426.1, on the reverse strand, counting down.
GCCTTTGTTTTTGAAATTATTGAACTGATCATATGTTGAAATATTGTAACTACAAAGAATATTCTACTTATTATTGAGTTATTACCTTATAGGTCAATCCCCTTTTGTGGATTGATCATGTCGGGCTTTGTATAAGGCAAAATCCCCTTTTGTGGATTGGTCAAACCCTAATTATATGCTGCGAATTAAGAAGTCGCCCCCCAGGTCACTAAGTGAAGAAGTCGACCATTCTTGATGAATAAACACCACCCTAGCACTTGCCAGCCAATATAAATAAGAGTGTAAAGCACCTCATTAGTTCACTCACTCAAGACACTCATATAGTGCACAAGTTTGAAGGAAGATGCAGTTGTCAGAAGAAGGAAGAGAGAGGTGCATTGCTCAGTGTTGGATGTTCTCTTGTGTTTGGTATTTTATCTTGGCATTGTATTGGAAATCTATATTAAGGAAGTTTTTGTTGGGTTTTCCCCCCCATGAGGGTTTCCCAGGATAAATGATGTGTACCTTTGTGATTGTGTATCTTTTAGTGATCCTTCTTATGCTATTATTGTCTAGTAAATTGAAAAGAACTTAATATCATCTCTAAATTTAACATGGTAACATAGATTGACTGAATAAAACACCTTTCATTGGGTTACCAAAAATGTCACTGTTGCCGTACAAGAAAATTAAGGCTTTTTACTGGAAGATAATTTCAGCCTCAAAACTACCTAGGGAAGTGCACCCTAGCCTAGCGAACTCATTGGCAGCTTGAGCTCACCTTTTCAGTGTCTAGAGCCTCCAGAAAGTGAAACCCTAGTTTTCTTTGGTACCAGAAAACCAGAAAACCAGGAAACCAGAACCAATACCAGAAGTACTAGTCTAGATTTGTGTAGGCCCAGATCCAAGGGGTAAAATTTGAATTTTCAGAAAATAGACTGTACCAGGCTACTCGCCTCAGCCAAGCACACCTCCTGGTAAGTTCATATTTAATTTCTGAGCACTTTTATTTTTTGGTCATTTTCCCAGCTCCAGGTCAAGATGTCTGCAAGAATTAAGCTTGTTGACAACTTAGAAGGTGTGGATAACTTTCATGCCTAGAAGTATAGGATTGCACTCATTCTTGAAGAGAATGACCTTGCAAGATTCATTAAGCACATGAAAACCAAAAGAACTTAGACTAATGAAAAGCATATATTGCAAATTAATAAAAAAGGGGTTTTTAAAGGCAATGAAATGACTTAAGCAAAATGACACAAGGATTTTAAAATTAGCAAATTAGGTGTAAAAACGGTGAGGGGTTAAATTTTTTGACAAGATCACATTTATGGTTGTGCTGCAAGAATGTCCTTGTTTTGGTAGCGCGCTTGTCTTTGACACATGTGCTGCCAGAACTTGGCACAAGACACCAAAATTTTACCTTGTAGATCTAGATACTAACATTGGCTCCTCCCAGGGATGGTGCCCTCCCTAGGAGGCACCAAGAATAAGTAGACCATTTTTTCTTCTTCCTATCGATATGAACTTCTCAACTAAAACAATTGTGGGAAAAATGAAAAACCAAACTAGAACTAAAAAGACTTGATGCCAATGTCTCCATTGGGATATGGAGTCATTTCTCCCTATTGATCTACTACACATCAATGCTTAATAAGATTATTTATAAACATATCCTACTCCTAACCAATAGAAACCAAATCAATCATGTGAAGAAAAAATTCCAAAAGAACCATTCAAGCAACAAATTGATTGGCTGAATCTTTTGCATGTGGTTAAGAAAAAAACAATCTTGAAAAGAAATCTGTGGCTCACCAGACAATCGAGCCTTATAATCCCAGTGAAAAAATCATAGAATATTTAAACTTGAAAAACCCTCCAGATATGTAGCCATGGGATCATAAAGATCATGAAACATTACCATTGAATCAACAATAAACACCTAGTCTTCCAGCTCCAGATGAACATACTGCTTTTGTGAAGAATCAAATCCAATAGTCAAGCTACACTCTACTTGTTCTGCTGAAATTAGTGCATGAATATCATTTGTTTTATGACAATAAACAACAACATCTTGGATAGGCTGATTTCCTTCATCTATTTCCCCAACATCAGATTCATAGTCATCAAAAACAGGCTCACTGTTGCACATGTCAATGAATGTTGATGTGGAATTCTGCTCTTCTCCATTTTCATATTCATCATATAGAGGTTGACTATAAAAACATTCTGAATTTTCAAAATTCACAAAATTTTGTTTCATGATGCTCTTCAAAGAAAGAAAAAAAAAGAACAACCTGGTCTTTTGGAAAAAAAAATCATTATGACAACTTCTAGAACCATTCAAAAAATTTGTTGTCATACTATCAATGACACTAACATCAACAACATATTGAAAAACTTCACCTTGAAAATAAGAATGAGGGAAAGTTTTATGAATGATCAAATCTTATTCATCATCATAGGCTAGAGACTTTTGATTGATTTCAAATGACAATGATAAAAAATTTTGTTCACCAACAACATAATCTTCTAGAATTTCTTCACTAAAATACTGGTCTTCACAAAGATTTCTAGCAACAAATTCTTCATGAAGAGACCCATTCAAATGGCCATCAAAACTGTTAGGAGGATTATGAGAACATTCCAAAATATCTTCACTGATCTCATCACTAAAGCCCTCCTAAAATGTTTTGCTAAGATATTTAAATTTCTCATCCCAATCATTCAAGAGGGACTCAACATGATAAATCGTCTTACAATATGAATGAAAAGTAGCATGGGAATCCTTTAATGATGAAATAATGGAAACATGAAGAGATCAATACCATTCTCTTGCATCATCTTCCAACAAATACATAAACATCTTCATGAATACGTCTTTATGATAAATATTCAGCTGGTCCATGTATTGATGAAAATCAAGTAGGTGTTGTGCAGGATGTTCGTGATCATCTCCTATGAACCTCAGAAGGTGGTATCCCTGTTGGCACAGGGGCAGACCCAGGGTTCAACGCTTGAACAATGCACCAACAAAACCCTAACTACCGACCCTTTCAACAACACCTGCGAAACAGATGCAGTCTCACCCGAGGTAGAGGCAGGGGGGTTACATGACTCAAGTGTCTGTAACCAAGATGGGACACAGATCTGTGATTATAACTCTTCGAAAAGTGCTTAGGAACAACACACATTAGTTCATTATCTTTATTCACATCGTATATCAAACCCTAAATACAAATCGATGCAGTAACAATAACAAAATATACATCGCACTTAACATTAGAGGTTAGATATAACTCATTCAACATAGACACAACACTAAGCATTCATATATCTATCTATCATTCATAACATTCTAGGCACTAAGAAAATCCATAGAATAAACATTACATCACAAAGAAAACCATCAACACATGATATACGTGGTTCACCCCAGTGTGGGGCTATGTCCACCAACGACTTCTTCTTTTATTAATCTTCATTCTCTTACATTCGTCTGCTCCTGTGCACTAAGCCACAGAGCCAATATTTTCACTGGACATGTGATTTTCACACTGCGCCCTAGATCCACCTTCTCAAAATCAGGTCAAGGCACAAAGCCAACTCCTCTATCAAGCACAGAGCCTTACATACATGTTCTATCGCACAAAGCAACTCAGAACTACTTGCCTCTTGCACTTAGATACTTACTTATCACTTAGCCACCTCCTAAAAACCCCTTCTACTTTTACATTACATCCTTACATATTTATACATTTACAGAAAGGCCTAATCATGGGTAAACCCATGGGTCGACATCACATAACCCATTAAATAAACCCTAATAACCCCATGATGGGTCCACAAAACAAGTGAGATCCCATGATCTCACCTCCGCCTGGGCGCTCCATCTTCGACCAGCCTGTCGATGTCCAAAAAGTGGTCAATCTCGACCAATGTTTCCTCAAAACTTGTTCAAGGGCCAACATGTCCCCAACACTTACCTATGACTTGTCCCAAGTCACTTAGATCTGGGCAGTGCTGCTTCAAAGGCCTCGAGATTGGCTCGAGTTGCCTCGACTTGTTGCTTCGCCTAAGCTTCCTTCTTAATGAACTCTTGGATCATTTTCTCTATAATAGGCCCTTCTAGGTGCTGTTCCACTGTCGCAACCACTTGGTCTAGTTGCAATCCTTGCCCTTCGATCTCTTCAAACACCACCCAGGCTTCCTCCTACACCAGTTGTAGCCTCTATGTGACCTCCATGACTTTGCCCTGGATTTCGGTAATCTATTGCTGGGTTGTGCGCTGTTCTTTTGATCTCTTCATTCTCTCGACCGTAGTGAGTGACTTCATCTGTGTTTGAACTGTCAGTGCCTGCTGCTGCACCTCCTGTAGCTGTGATTCCAACTTCCTAAGCTCTGGGTCTTCTGTGGGGCGTTCATAGGTCTGTACACTTCTATTGCTTAGCTTCTTGCATTATAAGGCGATGACTTTGATCCTTCCAACTTCGCTCTTAGTGGCTTCCTCCCTCTGGTCGTGCACTTCCTATAGAGTGTTAGGTACTTCTTGAATCTCCAACTCTGTTACCCATGCTTGAAGCTGCTGGATGGCCTCAACAAGCTTCATCACTTGGACCTCAACTTCTTCATGTTCCTTTTGTGTCGAGCCTGGTACAGAGTGAAGTGATTTTCTTACCACTTCCTTGACTGCAGTCTGCTCTGTGAGTAGCTGGTCCTTTTCCTTCTATATCTACGCTTTGTCTCCCTCGAGCATCGCTCGAAACTCATCTCTTTCATTTTCATACGTGGTTACATAGTAGCGCGCAATTCACAGTTGCTCTGAGATCTCCTCTTTCTCTTTCTTCATGGCTTCTATAGCCTACTCCTTCTCTTCTTGGACTTGCTAAAATTGAGCCTCTGTTGCATCTGCCAATCTTCGAAGTTGGGTGGGTTCATCTCCCAACTCTACAGTCTCTGAGGAGGAGGGTGCAGTAGGGACTACGTGGATTGAACAAATATTTTCCTACACTTCGCTCAACTCCCTTTCTATTTTGCCATAGAGTTCGTCCTGCTTCGCTCCGTATCTCTGCAGGATGTCCTCAAAAGAGTCCTCCATTTCTCTGCGGACTAGGATTATATCATCTTCTGTGAGGGTGGCCTCCATCTGGGGTGTACTGGCGCGGGTCTTCTTTCTTGCCGAGGGTTTCTGTAGAGAACCGTTCCTCTTCTTCCATGTTTCTATCTTGGTAGGGGGGTCCTTTGGCAGTGTAGCTTCACCTTCTTTTTTTTCTCCTTCTTCCTCTCCTACTTCCTAATTTACTTCGTCTCCTCTTCCTCCTGTGGGCGAGCCAAGCCCTTTCCTCTGAGGCATTGTCCTCCTCATCAATCTCTACATCTTTAACTTCCTCCTTTTTCTTCTTCTTCTTTGTGCTGGTCTGTTCATCATGCTCAGCCCGGGTGACCAAGGGGCTTATGATGATGTCAGGGTCAGAGAGTTTTGCATCATCAACCCGTGCAAGGAACTATACCAGCTATTCTTTGGTGATCTCCTCCATCTCTTTGTTGGTCATCTTATAGTAGGAATATAATTGCTCCTTGCTCTCATCCCTACATGCAGTGATATAAATGAAGTGCCAATCTGCATGGAACTTAGCTAATAGTCTGTACCGATGCAATGTTCACGGAGTCATGCATGGGAATGAATCAATAGCAACCTTCAGCTACTGATAGTAGGTGTGGAACATTGCGTTCGAATTCCACTACTTTGACATGTCATTCGTGTACCATAGAGTGGAGAACTTCACGGCCAATGGCTCCAAAGGTTCAATCTCTGGGAAGGAAACTCCTTCCAACATTTTCTAGGTGAAAAATGCAATCAACACTAGAAACCAGCTGAAATGGAACTTGTATCCTTGATCTGACGCTTTGAGGCAGTATTTCTCAAGCTTATTGATGAGGTAACTCGCTCAATTCATTTGCATCCCATCCATGCATTTTACTGCGAGGTCCACCATGAACCTGGTGACCTGTGTGGGGTGGTTCTTTCTAACGAGCTTGCCATCTATGAGCTGACAGGCTAGGAGCACTGCGCCATCCTGGATGGAGGCTACCTTGTAGCCTCACTTTCCATTCTCAACTTCGCCGTATGCCTCCTTAATGCGCCGTGCCAGGGAACAATCCGAGGTCTTCCCTGGATAGAACTGCTGAGGGTCGGGGCTCTGCATGATCAGTCCCGTGATCATGTGGATCATCGCTAGATCCACAGTAATGCACCTATCGAGTCACATATATCCTCCGTGATAGCACGACAAGAGGAGTTTAATGCAAGCGTTAACCTCCTGATGTCAGCTGAAGTGAGGGATCTTCATCACGTTCAGTATCATGGACTTCACGAGCTCCTTAATCCATGGATGCGAGACTATGCGAGGCTTCTTCCCAGTCGTCTTCATCAGATATCTGTGGGGTGCGAGCATCACATATTTCTTCCTATCCCCAAGGTTAAAATCACTATTCTTCAAGGTTGGGATCTGTCCCAACTGGATTCCTTCTACATGTATCCCCTTTGGGATGTATGCGGTGATCAATGTATACTTGAAGTCCCATGGGATATTGTTGCAGTTAACCATGCCATCCAAAGGCAAGATGTAATCGGGTAAGACCGATGGGATCTTCTTCGCATTAGCTAGATCATTGCAGTGCTTAATTTGCTTCTCAATATCAGGGTCGACACGTTTCAAGTGACGTCCGGTCTAAGGGGAATCCTGCATTCCCTTGGTCGAAGACACATGTACTCCCTCAGACATAGCTTTATTAGCCATAAACTTTTTCAGAACCTTTTCGACAGATTTCTCTAGCTTGAAGCGCTCGATCGAAATTCTCGCTGTTAACAAATAAGTCAGGGTAGGTAAGTGGATAGCGGGGTAAACAAAAGATGGCAAGGTCTGATAGCACATTTTGACACACACAATCACTTCTCTGTTAGCTCAGATAATCACAGGTGGCGAAAAAGTGGTCCTGACGCAACGTCCAATGGGTTAAATAAGAAAGTGTCATAACAGATTCCTCCAAAGGGTAGGAATGCCTCAATCAATACGAATCCATTCATTAGGGTGCAGTCTCAACGTCCTGGATGTGGTCTAGTCGCCCATAAATGCGTTTCCTAGTCGTTCAGAGCATTGCTCTAACGGTCGGGGTGCCTCCAACGATCATATAGCTTC